>JADQWA010000287.1:0-305648 GCA_018344505.1 Nebria ingens riversi | reverse complement strand
TATATATATATATACATATGTGTAACGTTATAAAAAAACATGTGATTGCGGATGCTTCTGACGTCATAGACTTAATTCGTATCTGTATAGCATTATTAGGCTGCCGAAAGAAAATTGCGTTCGTAGGAATAGTTAATCAAAACCAACACTGTTTCAATTCTAGACTTATACCTCTTTTTTAAAATCAGATTATCAGTGAGTAATGCGCGGCAATGTGAAATAACACGAAGCGAGCATGTTCAAATAGTAAACTGTCTTATTTTATATGAGATAAATCTCATGCATCATATTTCAGATCTCTTAATTTGTTATTGGGTCGGTACAGTTACTTTTGACTCGTTCAGCTATTTATTTATTACTACTGTTTCCCTATCATACAGCATTTTATATTGACCATTTCTAGGACAGCGTAATGCATGATATGTTTGACCAGGGTTTGACTTCAAGACCTGCAACGTTTTATTGGCGTTGGATCAACAGTCCCCAAACATTGCGGCCGGCGTACACGAAAACCGCAGCGACGAGGAAGTGGGTGCAGGCGATCAGGTGAATTTTATATAAAACAAAACAAAAACTCCTAAAACAAAATGCTCGCCTCGCTTTGTTGTTTCTATTTTGATTTTTCTCGGTTGTGGTCCTTCGATCAGTTCTTCTCCACAAAATATACTACAATATATTTTAAAAACATTTATAGTTTGACTTTTCTTTTTTTTTGCTAAATTTAATACCATACACATGAAACAACATATAAATGCTATTTGAAACATCGTAATTTTGTTCATTCGCTCATTTCCATTTAACCCTATCCTATGTTCTTGCATGTTGTGATCTATCACTCCATAAAACGAATCAGCTTGCATCATTTTGATTCGTTGAATAAAATTAGAAACATCTAGCTATATTTATTGTCATTCAGTAACACTGCTAATGTATAACTTCTAATATTAAATTTAAAACTGTATTTTAGTGTTTAGCAAGATAATTAAATGATTATAAATAAAGTTACTAGTGCAGGCGTATAATATAAAAATATACGTCATTTGTAATACTATGTGATTTTCGAGTTTATTGCTTTTTATTGCCTAATTATTAATGGCTGTTAGTTTTAATCATAAAATCATTATGGTTCGTAATACAAAATTGGTGTTGCATAATTGGTAGGTAAATTAATTCATTTATACCAGTTTGGATGTGTTGCAAAAACTTCGTCTCATTATTATTTAGAAAAACTTCGAATAAATACTTTCGATGTATCTTATACTCATATGCACTTGATAATGTCCACACTATTTGTCATAATGACATGTAAGTGTTCCATAAAGATGCTATATTAACGGTGTGATTTGGCGTTCCTGTTCAGATAGATTTCTGAATGTGGGCAGTGTCACCCCACAACTGTATTCTATGTAACCAACACTCAAACGTATAACAAAAATAATTTACGTGTTCAGAGACAAACTTAAAATTGAGTTAGTTACAAAGAATACAACAATTAATAAAGTTTTGCACGCTAACTAAAATCAATATGAGAAATGATGCTCGACATTTTTGACCGCGGGTTTTTTATTTCTTCGGATAGGGTTTGATGTTCGGCTACGCTACAGATGAAACTGAAGAATGTATGCCACTCACCGTTGTTCTAGCACACAGACTCAACCATCGCATCGCTCAATTGAGACGATCGGGTGAATTCTGGTGGGCCAGGCCCGACTCGAAAACCCAGGTAATTATTTCATAAAGCTGTAATCGTTCTATATAAATTGACTGCAATATATGGATATGAGTTCTTCATATTCACTTTCACAATGATGTTTTACCTAAGTATTTGCTACTCTTGATAGTTTATGATGTCAACACTTAACTGAGTTTCTACTTAAATATATTTTATTTTTTGTATACCTTGTACACTTATATATATTTACGAATATAATGGTTTTATTTAGGTTACATGCGAATATACTTTCGACCAAGGTGCTTGCGTACCACGTCGTTGTCATACCGTAGTTGTATCAGTACAACACAGCGAAAAAATCTCTCTAGATGAGTTGCGTAGTGAAATCAAAAGTAAAGTCATCAAAGAAGTAATTCCACAAAAGTACCTAGATGAAAATACCGTTATTCACATCAATCCCTGTGGGTTATTCATCATTGGTGGACCACAGGTAATATCTTATGAATATCTGAAATAATTTACTCGTAAATCGTTTAAATGAAATATTGATTTATGAGAATATTCTCTTTACAATGATGTTTATCAATAAGTATTTGCTACTCTTGAATGTGTATGATGATAACTGTGAACTGAGTCCAAATTATTCTTAATACTGAATTAATTCTTGTAATTCATTGAATTCTAAATATTAATTTTGAATTTGATAGAGTGATGCCGGTTTAACTGGGCGTAAAATCATCGTGGACACATACGGTGGTTGGGGTGCCCATGGCGGCGGTGCATTCTCCGGAAAGGATTTCACCAAAGTCGACAGATCTGCAGCGTACGCTGCTCGATGGGTTGCTAAGTCATTGGTAAAAGCCGGTCTGTGCAGACGTTGTCTCGTTCAAGTGGCGTACGCCATCGGTGTCGCTGAACCACTTTCAATCACCGTTTTCGACTATGGTACATCTAAACTGTCACAAAAACAATTGCTTGCAGTTGTTAAGAAGAATTTCGATCTGCGACCAGGCAAAATTGTCAAGTAAGTTATATTTTATTTATTAAATTGTATCATTTGCACTTGTTAATGTCCACACTGCTGGCGTAAAATGTCATGTAAGTGTTCCATAAAAGTGCTAGATAAAAGGAGTGGCTAGGCGTTACTGTTCAGATTTATTCTGAATGTGGGCAGTGTTCACACTACAATTACGCAAAAAAAAGAATTGTCTTTTTAATCCTGTTATTATTAGCTTTATAAAATATATTATTACGTTTACAGAGATTTGCATCTGAGACAACCCATCTACCAGAAGACCAGTACTTATGGCCACTTCGGTCGGGATGGTTTCTCCTGGGAGAAGCCAAAGAAACTCATTTTCGATTGACTTCCGCCCCTTCTTCCATGCACTTAACCAAACCAACCAACTATTACGTTTTGTCTCTCATTTACTATCTTAGTTTAGATAAGATTAGTTAACATTTTCTTTTTTTTTTCTTTTTGTACATACTATTTTTTTAATATTATACAAATTGGCGGCCATTTTAATAAGGACTGGGTGCGCGTGATGGTTCGGTATTCTGAACTGTAACGACGACGAAGATAGCTGTGGACCATTGAGGATATGATGGTAGTTTAGAGTGAACGTATACGGCCGAGCCATGTACAAACCACAGTGACGACCGTTTGCGTTCGGACGGCGCTACTGCAACTTGTGTAGAGTGAAAGGTTCGGTTCCCACTAGACTAGTTTTTGTATCATCTAGTGATATACCATAATCGCTCCGCACTTTTTGTGTTGTGTTTACGAAAAAGAATCTATTTGGAAAAGAGCATTTCCGAAAACACTCCGGTTTGTTGTACTTTGGCTTGGCACTAAATATATATTGACAGGGAAATTGTACGTTTCATTGTCCCAAAAGCAGATTTCTTCGAGCATTTAAAAACGACGAAACGGTGATGATCTAGCTGCCATTTATGAATTTATTTAAACTTTTTATAATGTAGGAGAAACTCAAACTATCGATGAACGCTCTATAGGGAAAATAAGCCCATCCTCTCAAGACCTCCCCTTCATTAATTAGATTTAAGGTTTTAAACACATTGTAAGATAATAATGATGATTGATCATTTTATGTCACCAAAATTAATTTTTAGATTGTGAAATTATATTTAGCACTTCATAATAATTAATTGTGTAAAATTTGAAGTGTGCATGTTTTTAAATCTTGATGTAATAAAACAACAATGATTATCAAGAAAATAAAATCATGGTGTAACATATATATATATATATGTGCTTTTTTTATTATCATTTAAATTTTACAAATATAATTTGGTGATTGTGAAGCATTATCCAACCATAAGTTATATAAAATTGTTTCTTATTTTTATAAAGAATATATTGTAACACAGTACCAGTCAGAGATAGACCCTGTAACAGTACGTTAAGTGTTACATGAAGTGCACACATTTTCAAAATAGTTCTTGTGTTGAGTGAAGTGCATACTTCATTCTTTTTGAAAAAAGAACGCATTTATAAAATAGGGCGTACGTTGAGTGTTGAGTAAAACTGCATTCTTTATGGAAAAAGAATGCATTTTTCTAATAGGTCTTAGGATCAAAAATTACACGTGATTGGCTGCTGCTGACCTATAAAATATGATATAAGCACCTATATTCACATTGGAAAATGATGCAATGTGTCAAATTTGGTCAAGTCGATTGGTTAGCGATTTCCGTAAACTGACTTTTCCTAGTGAAATTTATTTATCTATTTGATCCATTTAAAATTTGACATAAATTTATTTGTGCTTTATCTGTGTTACTTATAAACTTTATCATTTCCATTACACAAATATTTATGAACTACCAGTTTTTAATCAACACCGCATATTTTAACCTTCGTTGATGATAAACGATGTTGATGTCATCGCCTATTTTAAAACTGTTTCGCTTTCAGTAGGAGTGCTTAATTGGCTCTCCTTTGATAATTTGATTGATTATTGTTAAACTCAACATCAAATATGGTGTTTGAATCCCTTGTCGTTGAGATTCTTAATCGAATTCTAGGTGATTATGTTGAGAATCTTGATAGTAAACAACTGTCCATTGGTATATGGGGAGGTAAATTATTAACAATCATTTGATATGGCAAAACAAATTATTTCCACAATAATTTTTAGGTGATGTTATTCTTCAGAATCTGGTGTTAAAACAAAAAGCATTGGAAGACTTAAATCTTCCAATCCAAACTGTTTATGGCCGGTTAGGTAAGAATTTGTCGAAAATAATTAACAACACTTTTTCGCCTGACTGCTTATGTTTTAAATTAAAGGTAAATTGGTCTTGAAAATACCATGGAAAAATTTGTATGGGGCACCTGTAGAAGCAGCTATCGAGAGGCTATTTTTATTAGTTGTTCCAAATCAAGAAGTAAAATACAATGCTGCAAAAGAAGAAAAAAGTGCACAGGAGTCCAAACAAGCTGATTTATTACGTATTGAAACAGCAAAAAAGAAAGCTGCCGAACAAGGTAAAAATCGATTATAAAATAAAATTGAAATGTATATTTATTTTGCTTTCATTTTAGGACAAAAAAAAGCTGATGATTCTTTTGTGGAAAAACTCACGACACAAATAATAAAAAATGTCCAAGTAAAAATTAAAGATATTCATATTCGATATGAAGATAAAACTACAAATCCTGAAAGACCATTTGCATTTGGTGTTACGCTCAGTAATCTATCTGTTGAGACTACAAATGATGAGTGGAAAGCTGCTATTGTTAGCGACGCTATTTCAAAAATCCATAAAGTATTTATATTATTTATAAACATTTAATTCATACTGATTAATATTTATTTTATAGGTGCTTAGCTTAGATGCCTTAGCCGTTTATTGGAATTGTAATTGTCCAACATATTCAGATATGCCAGTTGCTGATATTTTAAAATACTTTCAAGATGGCATTGCGACCAGAGATGCTAATCCAGATGGATTTTTATACAGTAACTTATTGATTATCTTATTTAAAATTGGGACATATAATAACGATTATTTTTTTAGTACTCGGACCAATCAATTCATCTGCACGCCTTCGATTGAATCCTAAACCGGAAAATGATAAAGAACCATTTGTAATGTCGAAAATTCTGCTGAATTTAGAAATGGAGAAATTAGCTATTGGTGAGTCTAATCTATATATATATATATATATATATATATATATATATATATATATATATAATATATATATATATATATATAATATATATATAGATATATATTTAAACTAGAAGATGTTTTTATATGGTATAATCTTAGGTATTAGTAAATGTCAGTATATAGACATAATGCTTTTTGCGGAAACAATGGAAAGAATGTCGCGTGGCTTACCATACAGAAAATATCGTCCATTTTTACACAAATACAGAGGCCATTACCAGGAGTGGTGGAAATTTGCGTACAATTGTATTCTTGAAGAAAACGTTCGAAGGCGACGAAGAAATTGGGACTGGACACATATTTCCAAGCACAGAGCAATATGCAGAGAATACGCTGAAGCGTATCAAAGTGTGTTAATAAATAAAAAGGTATAATACATTTTCGAAGCATAAAGAACAAATGTTATTATTTAGTAATGCTATAGGTGACGCCGGAAATTAAAAAAGTACTTGCCGATTCCGAAAATGCACTCGACGTTTTCAATCTTATAATAATTCGGCAGCGAATCGAAATGGAAGTGCAACGGCTCGAAGAAAAAACGGAACAACTTAGAAAGAAGTCTAGTTGGTTCGGTGGCTGGTTTGGAAAAGCAGCCACAGATGAAGATAAAGAATTATCAACAGCTGCTGATATAAGTGAGAAATTATCTACAGTAAATTAATATTACTTAACAATTGTATTGAATTTTCAGTGAAGAAATTCGAAGCAGCAATGACGACTGATGAAAAATCAAAACTATACCGTGCCATTGATTATCAAGAAAATTCCGCTCCGGCAGAGTATCCCGAAGCGTTCATTGCAACAAGTTGTGCATTTTTACTGAGGTGTTTAGAAATTGAAATTAGAGATGATACTTTAGAGATACCACGTGTTTTAAGCACTAGATTAGAAGGAGTCAACTGTGCACTCAATCAAAGACCTGCAGGAAACGCTATACAGTAAGTTAGATTCATACAACTGTAATACATTTTATAAACTATTCATTTGATAAGTTATATACTTTATATAAAAGAAACAACTTTGAAATCGTTTGAAAAAAATGTATTTCAGAGTTGCGGTAAAAATTGACCAATTCACTGTATTTGGTCTCCAACAAGACGAAGTAATACCGAATTTGGTCGTTTCTGACAATTTTTCGGAAGGTAATGTTCTCTTGGACGTACTCTTCGAAACAAATCCACTAGATAAAACATGTGGTCAACGTATTCATGTCAACTCACAACCCCTAAAAGTGATCTACGACGCGCAAACTATTATTAGGATTGTTGAAGTGTTTAAAGGACCTCAATCGTTAGCGTTAGATCAGTAAGTTATAATTGACATAAACATACATGTGTAAAGAACAAATAACATTCAAAACAATCACAGACTCTCAGCTGCTGCCGGTAATAAATTTGCTAACTTTAAAGAAATGTCCGCTACTGGTATTCAACACGCTGTTGATCAACACGTTATTATGGATTTGGATATCAATTTTTCTGCTCCATATGTTATTCTACCATACAGCGGTCTTTATAATCCGTAAATAAAGCGAATTGCACCTATTTCATTTAATATCTTGTAAAATGTTCACTATTAATGAATGAAATTAAACAGAACTTAGCGTAGTTTAGATTTTGAATGAAAACGGTGCAAGTGTGTTGTTAGAGATTTGTTGTTATTTGTCTAAATGTAATCAACTTTAGATCACAAGCTGCACTTGTTGTTAATCTTGGTCAGCTCAAAATCAAATCAATTTTGCGCCAACCTTCTTCACTAAACATTAAAAAAATGTATAGAGAAGGTACAGGAGAAGATGAGATCTTAAAAGAAGTGATGTCGCAGAGTTATGATAAATTTTTGTGCGAACTAACTGACATGCAGGTGATACAATTAATATTTATCAATTATGATTTATGTTTACATATTTTTTTATGAAAGCGACAAATTATAATAAATGTTTCAGGTGTTAATCGCGAATGAAAATGAAGATTGGCGAAATTGTATCGCTGAGAAAAAAATAACACCAATGCATTTATTACAACCGATGAATGTGACCGTTGGTATTTCCAAGTGTCTTGTAAGCGACGATCCCCGATTACCTAAGCTCAAAGTTGCTGGGCAGTTGCCTGCAATTATGTTAAACATCAGTGACGATAGATTATTGAATATACTTAAACTAATATCTAGTATACCGCTACCAACAAATGATAGTATCAAACCTGCGCCTTTGGAAGTATGAGTTTGGAATTGAAACTATTTATATATTTTGTTTAATCATTCTATTTTGTAGAGTGTAGTGGCTAGAAGTTCATATATATCTATTAAAGATATACCAAATGTGCCACAAAAGAAAAAAGAAAAGGAGAAGAAAACTGAAGTTGATTTTACTCAAGCCACCGATTTAGATGTTAAATTTGAATTAAAAGGTTTTGCCAAATGAAATATGTTTAAAAGTACTAATAAATTATTTTTTAAATATATTTTAGAACTGGTATTGACAATATCAAAGAAATTTAATACAGATGCAACAACTTCGCCAGAAAGATTCATGCAATTCCGTTGTATTTTACTGGAACTCGATATGATTCAACAAACATTTAATTTAGATGTTATGATGCGTTTAGGTGGAATTGGCTTAACACAATATCGTTTTAATAGTAAACAAATTGATATCATCAGCACACCAATGACAATCGGTCAAGATCAATATTTATTTTCTGTTCAATATCTACAGGTAAACACACACACACACACACACAAAATGAGTAACAATAAGATTTTTAAATATCTATGTAATAAAATAATTTTAGATCGATAGAAAATCACCTGAATTTCACTCGAAATTCGGTTCGACTGAACAACGTCTTGTGTTGAATTTCACAACACTGCAACTTCAGTTGCATCAAGAAGGTTTGAAAGCACTTCTAGAAATTGCGAATGATTTCCAATCGAAATTGTTGGAAGTTACAAAAGCCGATCCGGAAAAAGATCGAATCGCAACCACAAAAACAAAATCGATTAAATTGTCGACAATTGAAGAAGATATTCTGTCTACAACGAAGCAACTTCGGAATGGTGAGTAAACCAGTCATAATAATCGATCGATTATTGTATCGTATTTCTGAATTAGTGAATACACCCGTGAAGAAACCTAAAAAAATAGTAGTAGAGACAATTCTATTAAAACTAACTGCGGATATGGGTGAATTAGATATATTAATTGCGAATGATACTCGTCGTTTGGCCAGTCTCTCTATTCAGGGAGTAAAAACGGAAATTATCATTAAAAAATCATATACTCAAATTACTGCTACATTGACTAATATTGCACTATTCGATGCAAATCCAGAGACAAAGCATCCTAATGTAAATATATTTAATGTTTTTAAAACAATTGTAATATTTATTAATATTTTACACATTTAAGATATTATGCAAAACGGGCGACGGCAATGCAATGGATGCTCAAATTGTAATGTATAACAAAACAAAAGTAACAGATAACAGTGAAGTTGATATGTCGATTATAGTAACAATGACTGGTTTAAAAATAACATTCTTGAATTTATTTGTTAGCTCTATACTTGTAAGTAACTTGTTCCGAAACAAAAAATATTCTTGTTTCCAAGTGTGTAGTATAACTCTTTTTTAGGCATTTTTAAATCATTTCCAAGCAGCTCAACAAGCAATTATTGATGCTTCAGCAGCCGCAGCTGAAACCGCTAAATTAAACATGCAAAATGTCTATGAAAACGCAACTCGCCTTGAATTAAAAATCAAAATAAAAGCGCCGGAGATTATAATCCCAACAAACTCACAAAGTTACGATGCAATTATGGCTGATTTAGGACATATCATCATGTCGAACCGTTTCCTTACTCTAACAGTCAGAAGTGAAACTGGACATTCAGCGATTGTGGACGATCTTAAATTGAATTTAATGGATATTAAGTTGTCGCGAGTATTGTTAGATAAACAGTTAAATAAAAAAGCAGAATGTATATTGTTGAATCCGTTATCATTCGTTTTGAGAGTTAAACGAAATTTAAGTGTATCCTGGTATACGCTCATTCCAGATCTTGATATTGCTGGTGAAATGAAAGCTATTGAGGTACAAAGTTATTAAAATATTCTATAATTATATATATATATATATATATATATATATATGAATTTTAATTAAATTACAGTTTTCATTAAGCGAAACGGATTACGCTAAGATAATGTCAATTTTAAACGAAAATCTGGCGGAGAAATATGTGGAAGAAGTATCAAAACATAAATCAACCCTAAAAACTGATATAACTTTATCTCGTTCATCAAGTCGAATTGCTTCAAAACGCCCATCAAAGGCGCATATTACCATTCATGCTGCTACCAAAAATGTTCACACCTTCCTCCGATTTACTTTCACCATGGAGAGTCTAATTATTAATTTATTTAGGGGCGGCACAAAAACGGTAAATTATAAACAAAAATGTGAATAATATTGAACTTATTTATGGGGGTCTTTTACAGTTGGGCAACAACGAAGTTTTGTGTCATGATCCTGTAGATGGGCTGGCTCAGTTTACAATGTTGGTACTTTCTTTAAAAGGTCGCATTTTGACTGACAATAGTATCTCTACTTCAATATTGGTAAGTGAAGTTCATAGATGCAAGTGCTGTAATAGTTAAATGTTCAAACTTATTATAGCTTGTCGATTGTATGTTGGATGATACTCGAAGCGGCCGTGAAGGGAAATTAACTCGACTAATGGAACGCAAAGAAGACTCTCCCGATGATACTTTCACTAGTGTAACGAGCGATGCATCAATTGTAGATAATACCCAAAGAAGCATGATTGACGTTACATACCAACAAAAAGGCACTGATATGTTTGGTATGTTATTAAACATCCAAAAATAATTCGAACTTCAAAAACATTTTATTATTTGTAGTTGATGTCCGCGTATATAGTATCAATTTGATATTGAGCGTTGACTATCTTATGAAGGTAGCTGCATTCTTTTCGCCACCAGAAGTAATAGAAATAAAAGCTAATAAAGCTGTTGTTAAATTAAAACCAGACTTGAAATCAGGTAGTTCTAAAACTCAGATTTCAAAACCAAGTACACCAACAGTAGAAAATAGTATGACGATCAATTTGAAAATCGAAAAACCCGATATTATCTTAGTTGAACAGATGGATAATATTGATACTAGTGCACTCGTTTTAAATGTATGTATACGATTTAATATAATTATATAACAAACAATATTTTATTCGGTATAATTGTCTTAGAATGAAGTGTTGTTGAATGTTCGCTTGGCGGGCGCCAACCAAAGTATTCGCGGTTCCATCAGCGATTTACAACTATACACTTGTTGTTATAATCCGGCGAGAAGACATGAAACTAAATGTTCAGTTTTAAGACCATGCAATATCATTGTGATTGGTGCTACACCTGAAAACCAAGGTATACATTTAGAAGTCACATTGTCCGATATACGACTCAGTGTATCGCCGGCTATCATCGATCTGCTAAGCAAAGTCCAGGCTACTATGACTGCAACTGAGGTAGAAGTCTCTGTAGATAAACACGCTGCTGTTAAAGTCTACAGTGATATCTGGGAGCAGAAGCCATTAAAAGATTCAGAATACTGGTTTTTGAAAACAGGTACTTAATAAGATTCTCAAAAATGTATATATATATATATATATATATATATATATATATATATATATATATATATATATATATATATTATATATATATATATAAATATGTTACAAATAATCAACAACAATTATTTATAATGTTTATAGAAGAAGCAACAGAAGCGGTTGAAAGCATGCCTGGATCTCCTCTAGAAACTACACCTAAAAAAGTATTAAATGAAAAATGTGGCATTACCGCCCTATCTCTGATTGTGACTGTCGAAGCAGGTGTCGGTCATAAAACGTTGCCAATGTTGTTATTAGAAACCAG
The DNA here is from genome assembly GCA_018344505.1 of Nebria ingens riversi. Classification (NCBI taxonomy): domain Eukaryota; kingdom Metazoa; phylum Arthropoda; class Insecta; order Coleoptera; family Carabidae; genus Nebria; species Nebria ingens. The sequence goes on along the minus strand of JADQWA010000287.1, from coordinate 293,815 downwards.
CTTTGAGGCCTCAGTATGCAACTGGAGCTCAAAGGTAATATTGAATATTTTTAGAAAAACTATACTAAATATTTCGAAATAATTTTTAAATTTTATTTCAGATGTATGTTGATGCTTCTCTAACGCTACAAATGGCATACTATAATAGTAGACTAGCTGTTTGGGAACCACTGATCGAACCAGTAGAAACTTTCCGCGATAATCGACTTGTTCATACCCCTTGGGAACTGAAAGTTGAAGTAAGTTATATTATTATTTTGTGGTATATCTAGAAGATATAGATTTTTTTTTTTAAACTTCAGTTAAAAATGAACGACCAAGAACAACAATCTATCATCAGTCCGTCTATTGAAGATGTCGAATCATTAGAAGATATTATATTCACGCAACCAACCCAAAGTATTCATATATTCTCTAGTGTGAATCTAGAATTAGTTGTGACAAAAACATTATTGGAAGTAATTTCGCAATTGGGAAAAGCGTTTGCTAGTGCCGTAAAAGAAGGTGTTCCTATGAAAGAAGACTGCAGCTCACCGTATAAAGTTGTAAACGAATCTGGTCTAGATGTGACGCTATTGCTAGAAAACACTGCATTCCAAATGTGCAGTAACTCGACAATCACTGAAGATTATCGGTAAGTCACTTGAAGAAACTTACTTATTTTGTGCATGACATTTTTGGGATTTCAGAGAAGTATTATTGGAAAACGGTGCAGAAATACAACTTGAACTGAAACCCGACCAACATTCAATAGTCACTCTTCATTTGGGAAAGAGTGCATCTGCGTATAGTGCTCTTCACAAAGTGCAAGAAAAAGATATTGTCGTTTTTGTAAGATTACCAAACCATTGTCGCATTATATGTTTATTGTTTCTATTTCGGCAATAGGTAAATAAAATGAAATGTACCCTGACACTACCGGTAGTTCGAGCCGTAAAAAGATTTTTCCCGTTAAACTTCCGTGGCGACAATAATGATAGTTGGGGTATTGTTTCTGATGTAACAGTTCAAGGAGCAGAAATTATACTAACTCTACGTAGTATGCTACAGGTATTCGTGTCAATTTACTTCGGACAGAAAAGAATTTGTTAATTTTGTTATGTTTAGGTTTATAACCATTTCAATAAACCAGTGGATGTTTTCTTTATGACCAACGCTGGTAACGTGCTAGAGTTCATTAAAAAAGTTCCACCAAACTCATCGATCAATTTACCAGTGCAAGCTGTGTACACTCTAACAAATGAGCTCTTCTTTAGTATTGAGGGACATTGTGTATCTGCAATACCTTTCGTTTGGAAAGAACTACAACATAACTTATCAATGATGAAAGTGTTGCCTTTGCCATCAGGTACCAGACCTGGTGGCCAGGCGTTAGTCATTAAAGTAAGTTTTCTAGTATTTTGGTATATTCTACTAAGTAAAGATGCTTCGTTCGTTGTTTTTAAATTATAACCAAATGATTGAGAATTTTTTTAATAGGTATGCGGTGATATCGAACAAATCTTTTACGAAAATACAATGCGCCATACAATGGCTAGCACATGTTATAATATTCATCTTCGACCAACACTAACTTTCAAAAATTGTTTACCAGTATCGGTTATTTGTATAATCCAAGGTGATGTTGAAGAATTCGCTGTTCAACCGGGTGAACAATTACAGATGCCAACAGTTAATCCAGGACAATCCTATATTGTCATTAAGGTGATGTATTATTAAAATATTTTACAATATATACATAAAACAATTTTTGTTTCAATTCGTCTAGTTGGTAGATTATTTGGAGAAAGAATGGTCGTGCAAACATGATATCGTGTCAGTCGCGCCGGAATTTTCTGTGTGGCAGTTCGATTCCCATGACAGTCTTGCTAAAATGTCACTAGATCTTGGACTCCATTGCCAGGATAGGAACGGCACAATGATTATGTCATTGTACTGTCCATTCTGGATGCTGAATAAAACCGGACTAATGCTGAGTTATAGAGTAAGTATCTGAGTTTAGGGTTTTTAGCATAGTGTTTTATGATGAACATATTTTACAGAAATCTAGCAAAACTGAGAAAAATCAATCGGCGGGAAGTCCAGCCAAGGTATTTTTGAGCCATCATGCTGGCGCACTATAATTTGCATTTTCTGTATTATTTGTGTTTAATAACTTTTAGCGTACGGTTGATCTATTTCACTGAATTTAATTCAGCTAAATGTGAATTCGTACTATAAAAAGTACTTCAGGAAAGCCGAGTAGTGTGTAATATAATCAACTGTATGCTAAATATTAGGAGGGATAGTTGCCGTTTTGTCTTTATTTCTTAATAATTAACCGAATTTTCTTACAAAAAAAAATATATAGAAAGGAGCTTCTTTTGTTATTGTTAAATTAATTTGTTTGTATTATAACATATTTCTATTCCAGGATATCTCATCGTACTCTAATGTTTTTGTTTTAGCATGTGTGTTTTGCTTATGATTAAGTTTCGCTTTTCGAGCAAATTATAATTGTTTAATCTTGAATTAATATTAATTGTGTCCTCCCTAGAATTCCGATGAAAGTTTAAACATTTTACACCACCCAGAAGATTTTAAAGGCCCAATCCTATTCTCATTCTCAGCCAAAAATTTCTTTGGCAAAAAGAAAGCTGCGGTTCGTATCGGCAGCGGGGAATGGTCTGACAAATTCTCCTTAGATGTTGCCGGATCATCAGGAATGATTGTTTGCAAAGCGAACAGTATTATTCATCAAGTAAATATTTGATTGTACGATTTTTCTGAAGATAAGCCATGACTTAAATTATGTGTTAAAGATTGGTGTTCATAATCAATTGACGTATAATGGCTTAACAAAACAAGTAACTTTTACGCCATATTTTGTGCTTATAAATAACACTGAGTTCATCGTTGACTGCCAAGAGTTGGAACGACCTGCGGATCCTTGGATATCCGTGAATTCAAAGGCGTGTAAACCGTTATGGCCCCGTAGTGAGAGAGATGATAAGTTACTGAAAGTTCGAGTTAGTAACACTAGTGAAGTTTCAGCACCGTTCTTAATAACTGAAGTTCAAACTACTCTTTTGAAATTACCTAATCAGGTATGTCGCAGTAGAATGTGTAGTAATAAATAGAATAGAACTGTTGTAATTATTCAGAACGTGTAGTATTTCATATAAATAATTGTTTTTAACTTTTAGTATGGTGGCATTAATGTAGATGTCCAAATAACAGAAGGAGGTGTTTATATTACATTTACATCCTATGCACCTGGATTGGCACCTGCATTAATTATAAACCACACCACGCATAATCTACAACTCTGGGAAAGAGAATCAGTGAATATTCGGCATCTCGAGAAACATCACCAATTCCTACACACTTGGGAGAATCCATGTGGACCACGGCTTCTCCTTTGGGAAACATCCAAAAAGAAAGATATCGAAGATGATTTGCGCAAAGACGGTCTAGGTGAATTCTGCCCTACTCCCGACACTCAAATATACTGGGTCTCATTTTTGGATGGTATGCAAAGAGTGCTACTCTTCACCGAAGATATGGACATTGCAAAAGACGCTCAAAGTGCCGGTGATCTAGAGAACATCCAACAAGAAATAACGGTTTCAATTCATGGTGTAGGCGTATCGCTTGTCAATAATGAAATACGGCAAGAGATTGTATATATTGGAATTGCAAGTTCTGGAATTATCTGGGAAACATGTAAATTCAGTTCAAAGCGATTTAAACAACTCAGCATAAAAGAATGCACTGCCATTGAAGCCATTTATCAACAATACTTATTGAACGAAGATGCCTACATTGATCCAATTATGGTTGATCAAAAGATCACAGTTGATTTTAGAAACGAAATAATGCTTCGTCCTCACAAACGAAGACTACGTCGTGCATTCCAAACTGGTTTATGGTTCCAAATGAAAACTTCGCCTAATCAGTTGCAACTGCATGCGAAGATTAACCGAGTTCAAATAGACAATCAAGTGCCGGATTGTATTTTCCCAGTAGTGTTAGCTCCTGTGCCGCCACCCAAGAGTGTAGCGGCTGATACCATACTGAAACCCTTCGCGGAATTAAGTATCGTACAAAGAGTTATGAAGCACAGTACTATTCAACAGTTTAAATATTTCAAAGTATTGATCCAAGAGTTTCATATTAAAGTTGATCTTGGATTTGTTAATTCAATTTTGGCAGTCCTTGAAACGCGAGATCCGTCCGAAGATGATGAGGTTTATTAAAAATTATTCTAGTAATGCAATTTTTGAACTGCTTCGGTATTTTGATTTTCAGGCTCAGTTATTTATAAAAGATATGTCGTTGGTGAATGAACCACTTCTGTCTCATGTATCAACACAGTCAATACAAGAACAGAAGAATTTCTATGATTTGTTACATTTCTCACCGTTGAAGATTCATGTTAGCTTCTCATTGGCTGCGCCATCTGGTGGCAATTCTTCGCAAACAACAGGCGCAACTCCAGCGTTCCTAAATGTGCTGCTGCAAGGTTTAGGTGTTACCCTTACTGATATGCAAGATGTTGTATTTAGACTAGCATATTTCGAACGAGAATATTCATTCTTAACTCAAAGGCAATTAACCAGTGAAGCTACTTCACATTATGTGACCCAAGCTGTTAAACAACTGTATGTGCTCGTTCTGGGCTTGGATGTTATTGGTAATCCATATGGGCTCGTTTTAGGCCTAAGTAAAGGTGTTGAAGATCTGTTTTACGAACCGTTCCAGGTAAACTTTATTTGTTAGCAGCCATTGGGTCAAATTGCTTTTTTTTTGTTATAATTCTAGGGTGCCATCCAAGGTCCTGGCGAATTCGCTGAAGGTTTAGTTCTCGGAGTTCGTAGTTTATTCGGACACACAGTCGGAGGTGCAGCGGGAGCAGTGTCTCGTATCACTGGAGCGATGGGTAAAGGAATCGCTGCTCTGACTTTTGACAAAGATTATCAAAGAAAACGACGAGATCAGTTCAACAAAAAACCCGCGAACATTCGAGAAGGAGTTGCTCGCGGTGGCAAAGGTCTGGTAATGGGAGTTGTCGATGGTGTCACTGGAGTGTTTACTAAACCGATATCCGGCGCAAAGGAGCAAGGTGTCGAAGGATTCTTTAAAGGATTGGGTAAAGGTGCTGTTGGTTTGGTGACAAGACCTACAGCTGGAGTAATTGATTTTGCGAGTGGATCACTGGATGCTGTCAAAAGGTAGATTAAATATAAAATTTAATCTAATGCCATTATAACAGAGAGTTCAATCTTCTTGCCATCGAAATAGTTAAATTTGCACACATTTATGTACTTTACAGAGCAACAGAAATAGGTGATGAAGTAAACAGACTTCGTGCACCACGGTTCATGCGTGCTGATGGACTTGTGCGTCCGTACGCAAAACAAGACGCCGAGGGTAACAAACTACTCATTGATTTAGAAAAAGGCAAGTACGCCAACACCGATGTTTACTCTTACCACTTATGGATTATTGAACGTAAAGACGTACTACTGCTTACCGATAAACGAATGGCTTACATTGTGCATAACGACTTGTTCGGTGGATGGCAAGTAAGTACAATTTAATATTTATAATTTTTACTCAAATGTATATCAATTTGAGGTGGCAGCACGAGGTATATGAACAAATTATCAAAACATGTTTGTGATGATATATAATATACAGTGCTCTCACTTAATATTCCATGTATTATGAAATTCAGTAACTGATTCAATTGAACTTCAAGGTGGAGTGGTCTTATACATGGACCGATATCCATGTTCCTGCTAAGGTAGTTGATAGAGGTGTACAAGTAATGACAGGCGAGCCTAAAAAGAAAGTGTTAGGCTTGTTTGGTTCAGGTGAAAATGGTAAAATTATCATATTAGCAGATCCCGCACAAAGAGAGCTTGTCAAAGATAAAATAGAAGCTTTACGTCAAACTGCTTAATTCTCCTTTCTTCTTCCAAAAAGTAAAGCTTCAGTACAAATTAGTACAGGTAACGATTTCTCAATCACCCAAAACATATTATTGGATATATTTTGTAAGATATCTATTCCATAACATAAAAAGGACATCTGTACATTTTATCAATAACCTGTGTCAAATACCAATTCATGTTTGTATATTTGTTTTAATGTTTATGAAATAACAATAACGACCAAAGTACATATTTCTCGATGTTTGGGTAGACTAAATTGTACTTAACTCTTTAAAGGTTAGTCGTACAATTAAAGTCGATTGTTACATATATGTATATATATGAAATTTGACCAAACACATTGTAGTCGCGTTTATGCTTGTAAGTAATAAAGGGTTAATTATTTATATTGTCGACAGTTCAATATATTTTTGCACAATATATATGTATGAAAATTAGCAGTACACATTTTAAAATATTTATTCATTTCTAAGAATATTCCTTAAATATTTTGAAATAGATATCTTATTGCTCTTCCACGTAATCGGTGTACGGTGTATGGAAGATTGCGAAAATACTAAATTCCCATAGCTGAAACACGGATAAATATCATATCCGTAACTTAACAAATTGACATAAAAATGACTATTTCTAGACAGTTAAAATGATTTCATAATTTATAAACATACTGATAATTTTCCTTCGCTATTTAAAATTTTAACGAAAATCTTACAAAATACATCCGTAACATCATAATAGATATATATATATAGTTATCGTTTTTGAAAATTTTATTATTGAATAAATAGCTTGCAAAGCACTGCCTTGTGACTGCTTACAATCAATGAAAAAGATATATATAATGAAATCGCGTAACGATTGAGGAATAACCAATATAACTGATGTAAGTCAATCAAATAAACCCACCACTATCCATAAATAGATTCATATAATATTATTTAGAACTTGGATCATTATGAATAGAATCTTTTAATTCTTTGTTGCTGTGTTTGACATAAATATTCATTCATAGCCGAGTTATGACGATCTGTTTCAATTGTATGGCGTCAAACTGTTCAAACCGCTATTTCATATCTAGACAAACAAATTCTTGGCTAACCAAAAATTACATAGAAATATTGAAACTATTTTCATAAGTTTGTCATAACATGCCGCATTAAAAATATGTGCATACATTTGTAATGTCATAGCTCGAATTTCAAAACGGAATCTCACAAGGATTTTAATAATTGTAGCTTATTTATACACACATATTTGTATTTCTCGTGCACTAGTCAAGTCATTTGCCTTATATAAACGATTAAAGGTTTTTTTTTACAATTATACAAGCTACTTATATTAGTTAATAGTAGATAATAATCTTATTTATATTTTCTATATTTTATACACTTCTGCTATTGTTGGATTTTGGGTATTTCTGAAATATATCTTTATAAAAATTAATTAGTATTATTTCCAAATGCACACATTTCAACAATTACTGTTACGTATCCTATTACTATTCCATTGGTCACCACCATATTTAGTATTAATCTCATAACCAATGTGTACAGATAAAATATTCTTAATCTAACTTAAGATAAGCCAGACACAACCATGAATAATAAATTTGATTACTTTGCGGAAGCTAAATTTGACTTGTAATATTATACTTAAAGAACATTTCCATGCAAACAATACCACCACTTTGCATAATTAGAAATATTTTTGAAACATGGATGGCATGTTAATCACTAAAGATGAACATCATCCCTAGATAATATCATTGTTAACACCTTCAGTTTTAAAGATATATCTAAAGGTACAAGATGAATCTTTTGCTAGTGATTTTTATTTTTTTACAAGGTATATTTTTATTGTAAAGAAATTTTTATTTTCATCGTTCATAATCATTTAACTTTATAGCGTTTGTAATAAATTCTATTCAATTCGGTTATTCAAAAATTGACCAAGCAAAATGGAGATCCACGTATCATTCTTGCAACGGGCGTATTCAATCACCAATATATATTAATAGTTCAGAAGTTGTTGCAATGGGTATGCCAGCTTTAGAAATGATTGGGTTTCATAATTTTTTACCTAATAGTTTGAAATTACATAATAATGGACATTCAGGTAATTTGTTTTATTTCATTTACTCTTGCGCTATCAGAAATAGTTCAATTATCCTGCATATTTCGGTTAGCAATTCGGCAATTATATTTTCTTTTAATGGGTAGATTTCTTTTCATTTGTTTGACGTAACATTTAATTATAGTTGCATTGAGTATTTCAAATGATAATAAAATCCCTGAATACGATTTTGAAATGCCGTATATTTTCGGAGCTATGCTCGACAACGAGTATCAATTCGAAGGGTTACATTTTCATTGGGGCGAAAAAAATAGTCGCGGAAGTGAACACGTTTTAAATGATATCCGGTATCCGTTAGAATTGCATCTCATACATCGGAATAAAAAATATAATAGTGTGGAACAAGCACTAAAGTATAGGGATGGTCTTACAGTATTGGGTGTATTTTTTCAGGTATTATTCAGAGATCATATAAATGTTATTGTTAAATAAATGTATTAGGAACTAGTAGCTTACATAAAATATTTATAGCTTAGAGAAAGGAAGTTAAGACACATGGATACGATACTACAACAATTCCATTCAATTGAGAATTATAATGCAAATATTAAAGTTAATCAAGCATTGAAATTATCATCATTTTTACCAGTGGATACAGATACATTTTACACATATAAAGGTTCGCTAACAACGCCGCCTTGTTCAGAAGTAGTGACATGGATTCTTTTTCCGGAACCAGTGATGATATCATTTGATCAGGTATTTGAAACTATGTAGGTCTGTTCGTTTATTCAAATGCTAAATAATTAATATCAAAAGATAATAGAAAATGCTATATATCCGGTTATATGATATATATATATATATTATATATATATATATATATATATATATATATATATATATATATATATATATTATATATATATATATATATATCCGGCTAGGATTACGGGTCACACCTTTTCCAACTTTATGGTTTATGATAAGCAAATTCTGTGGCTGGTTTCTGTTTAAACTGATATGTGCTCGTTTTTTTCTGATATAAAAATAAATGGTAAAAAATCAGCAAAAATGTATATGCCCTACTTTCGTGTATTCTTCGAGCCGTTGCCGCAGATGTTACAAATGTTTAAAATTAATTAAATTAACATTTTAATATATATTTTTATAATAAAATGCTATAATTTATTATACTTATTATAATAGAATGTTTTTTATACTGTATGGTTCGATAAAGTTTTTTCATTCTATAGAATCATACTTACCATTAACTTACAATTAAAGACCAGAAGTATGAGTTATTTATTCGCTCGCCTCCAATGTTCTATTGAGGCATATGTATCAGTTTTGATTATATTTTGTATAATTTTAGATGAACATGTTCAGAAAATTAAAAGATATTAATAATACTAATTTAGCTGACAACTACAGAGATTTTCAACCTATTGGTAATCGAAAAGTATTTTTAAGAAAGCCGGAGTGGAAAAACTCGAAATACTTTTTCGATAGTAATTTTTTAAAGTGGATATGGTTTAAGTAACTCGTTTTATGATATTGAAAATATGTTTCTTTTTGTACTTTTTATATAACTATATATTTGTTTAATTTTTGACCTCTTTCAATGTGAAATCAAGGCCAAAAACTAAATCTTTCTAAAATGCTTATAGGCATATGTATCTTTTTTTTTTTTCATTAAAAATTATATCTTCTCAAAAAATACTTTTATTTGATTTTCTATAACAAGTATGCTAATCAGTTATTCGTAGAGGATGCGGCTACGGTTAGGATATAAAAACCAGCGAATCATTTCTATCTCGTTTAGATTGATTGTTATATTCTACAATTGAACATTCATACAATATTTATTTAAATAATTTTTTAAATTTGTGAAGGTATGTACACATTTTTTTTTTTTGTAATTTAAATAGCCTTGTTGTTAAAGGAAGTGAAATAAAATATCTTTGTAAAATCTTCAAATAACTTGCGTGTGTCCTTACAAATATATGTATATATATTGTATATATATATATGGCAATCATCAAAAAATAATGTATTACAAATAATCACGCCTTGTAATTACGTGTTAATTATGAATACATTAATAATTACAAACATTTTATAGACAGTATAATATTTATATTCAGTACATGATCACCAAATATACTATTCGTGATCTGAAATCATTACAGTGAACACCAAACATGTCTTCAGCTCTAATAATATTTATTATTTTACAAGGTACTTATAAAACATTTATTATGTATGTTGCGTTCCGTAATATTAACAATTCATAACGAATTCTGAATATCAAAAGTCTACAGGAATTCACCAATTTTCAAATGATTTATTCAAACGAAAATATTTAATTTTAATTTAATTTTTGAAAATATACAAATTAAATAATTTTTTTTGTGTTACTATTACGGAAAATAAAATTACTCTTAATGTAGTTCATTTGAAGACAAGTAGTTTATAATGTGAATAAAATTATTTCAGGATTTTTTCTAAGCAGTTTACAATATAAATTTTTTGAAGGAAATTATCTTTGTACATCCTATAATTGTAATAGTGGAAATGCCCAATCACCAATAGCCATAGATGATGGAGAAGTAGATGAAATCGGAATGCCTGCTTTGCGACTAGAAGGCTACAACACCCTAATGAAACGATTAATAATGCGTAATACAGGCACTTCAGGTAAATCTTAAAATAATTTTACAATAAGTCCATTACTAAATTAAATAATTTTTAGTTGATTTAAACTTTGAAAGTAGAAAATCAGTAGTGCCAGTTATTTCTGGGGGTTTGTTAAACAACGATTACGAATTGGAATCATTTCATTTTCATTGGGGGAAAAGAGATAATAAAGGTGGCGAACATATTATAAATGACGAGAAATTTCCATTGGAACTACATCTAGTTCATAGAAATAAAAAATATGTCAATTATGCTGAAGCGTCTTCGTATGAAGATGGGCTTGCTATTATTGGAGTTTTATTTGAGGTACGTTATTCGCAAAATGTTGCCCTAAAATGGTGTTTAAATATTTAATGCGTTTAATGTTAGGCGTAGTTGGTTCAATTGTTTACATATTCAAATAATTGTTAATTATATTTTAGACGAACGAAGTAAGATATCCGGCACTGGATGTAATAGTGGAAAATCTGCCAGAGATTTGGATAAGTAATACAAGTATAGTTTTAAACGAATTTGTTCGATTAAGTTCATTATTGCCGACGAATATCGAAAATTTCTATACGTATAAAGGCTCGCTTACATCTCCACCATATTTGGAAATAGCAACATGGATCGTTTTCCTAGAAACAGTTCCAATTTCATCTGAACAGGTTGAGTATTTCTATTTAGATTTATTGAAAAAATACTAACATTTTTTGGTATTTAGATGGAAGAATTCAGAAAATTAGAAGATGAAAATGGGTATTTAATATTAAGTAACTATCGTGCGACTCAAGAACTTAATAACAGGAGAGTTTATTATAGAAATCCAAACTGGAGACATTTTATAGTAAAAGGTTTTATTCCTAGATCTATTTGGTACACTCAATAAAAACTGTTTTTATCCATTAATGTATTTATTTAAAATAATTTACTAATATACTGTAGTAATAATAAAAATTTAAATTACTATATGATACACAATTTTATTCTTATAGGTATTATAATAATAACTGAGCAAAAAACCTACATATTATTTTTTATAATTAAGTGTTAACATTGAAAAGCGCGCTATTATTATAGCTGTGTAGCGCATTGGATGAAGCGCAGACAGTAAGCTACTCTCTGTATCCATTTTAGTACACGTTTACCGAACACATCCTAAACTGACGTTTATTATTTATGGTTGTAGGACTTGTTTGTAATGTAGATTTACTACTTAAAATTAAGATAACTTTTTAACCGGAATCAAAATAAATTAACCAAGGTGTACAGTATATTACTTGATTATGTAGTAGAATGCATTAAACAATGATTTGAGCGTGTGATGTATGAAATATAAGGACAAAAATACGTTATTGATATGCTCGTTGCCTGAAAATGGCGATCATTATTATATATTTTGATATAATAAGTCATGCTTTCTCCAAATTTTTATGATTTTCTCATCTAAATATATGATATAAAGGTCAGTATTAATGAGTGGTCATCTATTATTTGTAATAGCAGACGGGAATAACAAATTGTTTTATATGCATAAAAATGGGACAAAATATTATTTAGGAAGGCTTTAATAATCGTTGTGATTGTGATATTAGAACACTTGTTAAATTTTAATTTAATCGTTCAAATTAGTGAGTTTAGAAGTGGTATCTGATTTTTGTGATAGTTGGACAGTGAACATTTTTAAATATTAGTGTAACGGTTTTTTATTTATAAACATTACATTTTAGGCACAAAATTCAGTATGTCTCGGGGTTATGGTAAATCGTATAGGAAAGGTTTTTCGCATGCCAATATACAATTTGACAAATTATTTAAAGAAAATAGTAACAGGCCATCAGCTGCTAGGTCAGCTGGAACTGTTGGAAAATGGGGCATTACATCTTTTACCTCAATACGTAGCTCCAATGGTATGTATAACACGTATTTATTTTATTAATTAAAACATTTTTGGTAAAACTGTTTTAAAATCAAGTCAACTTTTTTTTTATGTTATAAAACGAAGTAATAAAATCATTGGTTACGGTTTCTAAATTACCAGTCACTACAATTTAATTTTATATATAAATTAAACAATTTTTAATCGTCTATTTGCGCTATAAAATTCGTTTCTAACTGCAACCCAGTTCGGGTCTGTAGTTTCTATAATATAAATTGAATTTAAATGTAGGTCTAAGTGGTTCACAATACACTGAAGTAGCAAGTAAACGACCCAAGTTAGACGAAGTCAATAAACAAAATGTGAATAAGGATCCGTTCTCCTTTGAGCAAGCAGTGATAGATAAGAAAAATACAACTGTCTCACCGCCAGTGGTAGCAAATAAACCAAAAAAGTTCTTCAAGAGTCGCGATACGACACCGAAAAACGATAATGGGGACTCAAAATTGTGCGGTAGTGATACAACAGACTTTTCGCATACGGCGGGCAAAAAAGCGAAAGCAAGTTACGGTAGCAAGAAGTTCTTTCAATCGAAACGTTCTCCAACGCCTCCACCAGTAAAACGCGACGAGAGCAAACCTCCGATAGTGTTGCGAATATGTAGGGGGAAATCTCGACTACTAAGCGATTCTGATGAGTCGGAGTCGACACCGACGCCGTCTAGTGCACCAAGTAGTTCCACATCACCCCATAGTACTCGGGAGACCAGTGGTAGTCAACCTACAAGAATCACTCGTTCGGCACGTCGTAGCATGCAGCAAGATGTAAGCAGTAGCCCACCAGCAGCCGAAATTCCAACCGATACCTTCTCATCTCTACTCTCTCCTGAGTATATACCCCCTGAAAAATTCGAATTAGAACGAAAGGCTATGTACGACAATCTACTCGGGCCATCCTCCCCTGTCGACTCTACAATCAGTAGCACTGCTCAAGAATTAGAAGATAAAACGGAAGAACATGACATCGAAGACAATGTATCCGAACCACCGTCACAAGAAATGGAGGAAATTTCTTCGCAAGAGGAAATTATCACGAATAGTCAACAGAGTGAAACCGTGAGTGAAATGACAGACTCTAGTGGTGTTTTCACCCAAGACACATTTTCACTTCTTCAACAATCTGAAAACAGCCAAGAACTACTACCAGAACCGGAGGCCACAAACAAGTTGGACGATGACCACGAGAAGTTAGACGAAACTGAAGACCTGTTTAAGAGTACAAATGTCGATTTTAGTGCTACAGATTTAATTCCAGAACCAAAGAAACCTAATGATGAGATTTTAGCGGGTGATTCATCGTCGAGTGAAAGTGATAGTGAATCGAGCCAACCGACTCCCGTGGTTGAGGATGTAGATATGGTCGCCGAGAATATTATTGACGCACATCGGGAAGAAATCTTGGAGAAGATTTTAGAGAAACCAATTGAGGCTGCGCCTGTTAAGTTGGTCATCTCCAAGAAGAAGGGAAGCATCTTCAAGAGTAGATCGATGGCGGATGGTAGCAAGAAACGGCATGCTTTGTATAAACATAAATGGTGTGACGATAAAGATGGACAGGTAAGAAAAGAAATTGATTTATTTTAATAAAACTATTTGAGTGAATTTTTACAATAACAGTTTGAACAGAAGTGCTAATCACTATTCTTTATTTTTATTGATAGAAAGGTGATGGAGAAGGTGCAAATGAGAATTCGGCGGATAAAAAACATCAACCACCGGATACATCACCGTTTGACGAGTTCGGCTTCGAGAGTGCACCTTTGACTCGAATTACGCGTTCCGTTACCAATGAATTCGATCTAGATGGCAATGATGTAGTGACGAGCATTCAATGCACCAAAGCTGATAAAAATGTAAGTTATATATAAATTATTATTCCTGTTAGTATCGTTTTAAATGTCCCCGAATAATATTTAGTTTAAATAAAAATGAAGTAGACTAGTTGTGACGCCATACTTTAGTATCTTCGCCAGATACTCAAATATTTATATTTTATTTTAGTATTACACTGTTGTTCGTAACGTGAAGAAAGCTCATCAAATCCAGGAAATTGGTGAATTTCAAGAGTTCAATGACGACGTCGAGTATATCTTGGATGCGTTACAAGACAACAATCCCACGGGAACTCGATGCCTGTCAGCGATTACTCTTGCAACGAAATGCATGGCTCCCGCGTTTAGAATGCATGTTCGAGCCCATGGGATCGTCGCGAAGTTCTTCCGTGCACTGCATGATGCTACAAAAGATCAGGTATGTTTTTTTTATGTGAGAACGAATTGGTGCGATTAAAATATTTTTAATGTAAATTGATATTTATGTAATTACACAAATAATTAAAGTTTATACCATATATATATATTATAATCAATAATAATATATTTTCAGAGTTTGGGTTTGTGTACAGCTACAGTTATGTTCGTACTAAGCCAAGATCGCCTAAACATGGATTTAGATCGAGATTGTTTAGAACTTATGCTCAATTTATTAGAATCAGATGTAAGTTATCAAAAAGCGTTGGACGAATGCGGTTTAAGTTCGACTCAGTTACACAAGAACAAACTGAAAGTTAGGGAATTATGTGCGGAAATCCAAAGTCAAGGACATGCGATGCATCTTAATTTGGATAACATCACGGTAAGTTTTATAATTCACAATGGAAAATTAAAAAGAAAATCAAATATAATTATTTTTGATGATAGGTGGGACAGTTAGCGATGGAAACTCTTCTGTCTCTAACATCAAAACGAGCTGGAGAATGGTTTAAAGAAGAGTTGAGAGAGCTAGGCGGGTTGCAGCATATTATGGAAACAATATGTGAATGTTGCAGACAAGTATCGGATTATGTTGTAGTATGGACGGATAAACTACTTGACAAACTTCGAAAAGTCGATAGGTACGTTTTAAACAAGTGATCAGTAAGTTTTGTGCAGATTTATTATTATTATTGCGTTTGCAGATGTATGCGCGTTTTGGAAAATGTGACGCACAATAATGAGCAAAACCAAACTTACCTGTTGCAGTATAACAAAGGCATTATTTTGGACACATTGGTTAAATTGTATAGATTATGTGACTCTGAAATACCTTTGTACCCTATAACCGATATTTTAGATAAA
Organism: Nebria ingens riversi; assembly: GCA_018344505.1. Classification (NCBI taxonomy): domain Eukaryota; kingdom Metazoa; phylum Arthropoda; class Insecta; order Coleoptera; family Carabidae; genus Nebria; species Nebria ingens. The sequence continues at coordinate 278,067 of JADQWA010000287.1, read as the reverse complement.
GAATCGACGGGTTCTGTCATTAGAGAAGCGTTACTAGTTACATTGAAAGTTTTGATCAATCTCACACATCACTTTAGCAAAAAATGTAAACTACACAGTTGATTACTTAAAATCATACATATATATATATAATATATATATATATATATATATATATATATATATATATATATATATAAAATATATATATGTGTGTGTGTGTGTGTATTGGTATTAATTCATTTCGATTTGCAGCAATGGGTAGTACTCTTATAGGTGCAAAACCTGGTATTGTAGATGCAAGTTTACACTTATTACTCCAAATTCCACATTATATACCTGAACAGAAGAAGTTTGAATTAGGCGTATTGGTAAGTTTTCATTTATTTCATTATGTTTGTATTTTTTTTTTTTGCTTCTAAATTTTGTATTTACAGGTTTTAATGTTGTTAATCAATTTAATACAAGATAATGAAAATAATCAAAGATTATTGGTTAGTGCAAAAGCGCCAGCAGATTTTGAAAGTATATTTCCCTGTAAGTCAATGTATTTATGTTATGCATAAGTACATATATTTATTTTGATTTTGTTTGTTATACAGGTGACAAAAGTGCTTTGGAAGCTCTCATTACTCAATTTTATCACTGTCAGGATTTGGCTCGAATGGCTGAAAAACGAACTGATGCCATCCTGGACGGAGAGAAGGATCACTCAGAAAAATCACAGCCGAAATCCCATGAAGAATTTATTGAAGAAACCGTGGCAAAATGTACGTATAAACCATTTGAAAATTAATTGACATTACGTTGTTATCTAAAAATATCTTTTTAATTTTAGTGCTCCAAAAAGCAGGAACTCACATGGAGTACACGTTCCTTGCATCTTATATTGTAATGTTAATAGGATTCCTGATAATGGGTAATCCGGAGTATGAGGCAAACGTGCGGCAATTCCTCAAAGATCATACATTGAAAGATATGGTGGAGATATTAAAGAAATTTTTCAATTTTATGAATTTGACAGCTTCGGTAAGTTGTTATATATGAAATATTTTCGTACATTTCATTATAATAGTTTCATTATTTTTTAAGACTGAAGCATCAAACGTTGGACAAATAAAAGCAACAGAAGTTGTTATCAAATACATGGAAGATTGTGATAAAAAGTGTGAGAATGTTGAGGTGGCGACAAAAAATCACAATCTCTCCATGTCGTAACAAACATCATTGTTGATATAATGAAATATTATTTATTTTCTGCAATTAATTTTAATTTGGATCTATTATTTTCATTGTTTTTTATTATAATTTATAAGATGGCATTTGTTATTTAATGGTTGACCAGATAAATGTAAATTATGTTTTTTTTTTTCAAAACATTTAAATGTACATTTGTTTCTTTTAACGGTATTTTTAACTCACGTTTGCAACATAACTGTATATAAAACATAGGATTTTGCAAGGAAATTTGATATTTTCATTTTACAAATCTTACCCATGTAAAAGATAGGACAATTGAATAATTTTAGATTTCGTAACAACACATTTCAAACAATGCCTTATTTAAATAATAAAAACCAATATATTTTATGATTCGTAAATTTCTACAAAAACCTTGTCTATCTTTTACTGGTGCACATTAGTAATTTTATTTATTTATGAGAGAAGTCGCATTTTAGGACTCTGAGATTAAACTGCATTTTGCTGTCGATGTAGCCAAGACAAATTTGGAAAACTACTATTAAAATTAGAGAATAACACCTAAAGTTAAGTTTGAAAAGAAAAAAACATCCGCTAGGGCCTAAAATTATTGTAAAAACCAAAATGCATTATCGTACAATTTTTAATGAAAGTTTATTTATAAAATACTCTGTAATTTGTCTGGAATACATCCATACCAAAGTTCAGTGGTATCTCCGGCCCTTCGGTGGGCCTTCTTTTTATTAGATGCATCGTATTTTCTTAGATTTAGTGCTAATAAATTTTATTTTTATTGTAAGTAGAGTTCCATGAGATGCAATTTGAAAAGGATAAATAATATTTTTTATTAATAAGATATTGGTAATAAAAAGAGTGTATTATAAATAAGGAATAAAAAATTAGGCCAATATAATTATTATCACATATAAATGCAACTTATGCACACTTGTATAGATTTTATTCAATGATCTTTGTACTAATTTTTTTCCTTAAGATTTCTGACGGGTATGTATTAGTTTTTGAGCATCATTTATGGTTTCATTATTTTTGAATTGCTTGATTATCTGGTAAATATCGTTTTTTATATTGGAAGGATTTCAAGAGGTATGTTTAAAGAAAATTTATCTATATAATAAAAATGAATTTCTATATATATATATATGCTACGGCCATACTGTACAAAACATTTTCTAAATAAAATCATTTCAATTCTTTTCATTTATGAATTTATTCTTTTATCTTAGAAAATTTTCCGAATTACAGCTGTAGTAAGTAATCGAATAGTAAATAACTATGACAATCAATGGTATAACATTGAAATCAAACATCTGCAATGTATTGAACTTTCTTATACGTAGTTGGTATATTTTCTTTAGATAGGAAGGGTATTAAAATACAAATGTTTAAAGATTCAAGAAAATATAATTATTCATTACGCTATATTTGAATTATTATGGCCGGCAGATTTTTGAATTTTCAAATGAACTTAAAACCTAACAAAATATCTATGCATAATATTTTTAATAATTTACTTTTCTTCCGAGCCATATACAAGCCTTAAGTTTAAAGCTTCACGGTTATAGTTTTGGCTGTAGAGCGTACACATACACACACATCTTCAATTAGTAGAAATCAACTTCTGGAGGAATCAAGAGGATTCTAAGGAATGAATGAGGGCAATTAAATTGTAAGTATTGTTTACATTATTGTATTTATTACATTGGACATAATTAACAGTATAAACAAATACATTTTAAACTTTTTAATTTTATTTATTTATTTCAGAAAATGCAGTAGATGGAAGAGCATTCCAGGCCAACTCCCCATCTCCCCTAAACAAATAAATTTAAATATGATTTATACATAATTATATAACTGGATTTATATGTTTAAATTATATTTATAAACAATTGTGCTTGTAACAATGATTTTTGTACTTATATTACTTAGTATTAAATAAAAACATTATAAAATATACATTTATTAATTTACTTTACCTTAAAACACCTTAAACTAATGTTAAAAATAGTTAACTTATTAGTTATATATTTCGATTTTTATAAAAGTCGTTTTTAATTTTTTCTGCAGGAACCAGCAGCGCCACAGAGCTCTCGCGCGGTTTCAAACTAGATACTTACCCAAAAAAAAAATCTCTCCGATTCGCGATTTTTGCGTCTCTAATTTTTGCTTGGGTGAGTATCTAGTGCGACACCGCGCGAGAGCTCTGTAGCGCTGCTGGTTCCCGCAGAATTAATTAAAAACCACATTTACAAAAATCGAAAAAACACCAAGGCTATAGCCTTGCCTTTTTTTTGGGTCCCAAAAAAAAAATCTCTCCGATTCGCGATTTTTGCGTCTCTAATTTTTGCTTGGGTCATCATCAAGTGCGAAACCGCGCGAGAGCTCTGTAGCGCTGCTGGTTCCCGCAGAATTAATTAAAAACCACATTTACAAAAATCGAAAAAACACCAAGGCTATAGTCTTGCCTTTTTTTTGGGTCCCAAAAAAAAAAATCTCTCCCATTCGCGATTTTAGCGTCTCTAATTTTTGCTTGGGTGAGTATCTAGTGCGACACCGCGCGAGAGCTCTGTAGCGCTGCTGGTTCCCGCAGAATTAATTAAAAACCACATTTACAAAAATCGAAAAAACACCAAGGCTATAGTCTTGCCTTTTTTTGGGTCCCAAAAAAAAAAATCTCTCCCATTCGCGATTTTAGCGTCTCTAATTTTTGCTTGGGTGAGTATCTAGTGCGACACCGCGCGAGAGCTCTGTAGCGCTGCTGGTTCCCGCAGAATTAATTAAAAACCACATTTACAAAAATCGAAAAAACACCAAGGCTATAGTCTTGCCTTTTTTTTGGGTCCCAAAAAAAAAAATCTCTCCCATTCGCGATTTTAGCGTCTCTAATTTTTGCTTGGGTGAGTATCTAGTGCGACACCGCGCGAGAGCTCTGTAGCGCTGCTGGTTCCCGCAGAATTAATTAAAAACCACATTTACAAAAATCGAAAAAACACCAAGGCTATAGTCTTGCCTTTTTTTTGGGTCCCAAAAAAAAAATCTCTCCGATTCGCGATTTTTGCATCTCTAATTTTTGCTTGGGTCATCATCAAGTGCGAAACCGCGCGAGAGCTCTGTAGCGCTGCTGGTTCCCGCAGAATTAATTAAAAACCACATTTACAAAAATCGAAAAAACACCAAGGCTATAGTCTTGCCTTTTTTTTGGGTCCCAAAAAAAAAATCTCTCCCATTCGCGATTTTAGCGTCTCTAATTTTTGCTTGGGTGAGTATCTAGTGCGACACCGCGCGAGAGCTCTGTAGCGCTGCTGGTTCCCGCAGAATTAATTAAAAACCACATTTACAAAAATCGAAAAAACACCAGGCTATAGTCTTGCCTTTTTTTTGGGTCCCAAAAAAAAAAATCTCTCCCATTCGCGATTTTAGCGTCTCTAATTTTTGCTTGGGTGAGTATCTAGTGCGACACCGCGCGAGAGCTCTGTAGCGCTGCTGGTTCCCGCAGAATTAATTAAAAACCACATTTACAAAAATCGAAAAAACACCAAGGCTATAGTCTTGCCTTTTTTTTGGGTCCCAAAAAAAAAATCTCTCCCATTCGCGATTTTAGCGTCTCTAATTTTTGCTTGGGTGAGTATCTAGTGCGACACCGCGCGAGAGCTCTGTAGCGCTGCTGGTTCCCGCAGAATTAATTAAAAACCACATTTACAAAAATCGAAAAAACACCAAGGCTATAGTCTTGCCTTTTTTTTGGGTCCCAAAAAAAAAATCTCTCCGATTCGCGATATTTGCGTCTCTAATTTTTGCTTGGTCATCATCAAGTGCGAAACCGCGCGAGAGCTCTGTAGCGCTGCTGGTTCCCGCAGAATTAATTAAAAACCACATTTACAAAAATCGAAAAAACACCAAGGCTATAGTCTTGCCTTTTTTTTTGGGTCCCAAAAAAAAAATCTCTCCCATTCGCGATTTTAGCGTCTCTAATTTTTGCTTGGGTGATTATCTAGTGCGACACCGCGCGAGAGCTCTGTAGCGCTGCTGGTTCCCGCAGAATTAATTAAAAACCACATTTACAAAAATCGAAAAAACACCAAGGCTATAGTCTTGCCTTTTTTTTGGGTCCCAAAAAAAAAAATCTCTCCCATTCGCGATTTAGCGTCTCTAATTTTTGCTTGGGTGAGTATCTAGTGCGACACCGCGCGAGAGCTCTGTAGCGCTGCTGGTTCCCGCAGAATTAATTTAAAAACCACATTTACAAAAATCGAAAAAACACCAAGGCTATAGTCTTGCCTTTTTTTTGGGTCCCAAAAAAAAAAATCTCTCCGATTCGCGATATTTGCGTCTCTAATTTTTGCTTGGGTCATCATCAAGTGCGAAACCGCGCGAGAGCTCTGTAGCGCTGCTGGTTCCCGCAGAATTAATTAAAAACCACATTTACAAAAATCGAAAAAACACCAAGGCTATAGTCTTGCCTTTTTTTTGGGTCCCAAAAAAAAAAATCTCTCCCATTCGCGATTTTAGCGTCTCTAATTTTTGCTTGGGTGAGTATCTAGTGCGACACCGCGCGAGAGCTCTGTAGCGCTGCTGGTTCCCGCAGAATTAATTAAAAACCACATTTACAAAAATCGAAAAAACACCAAGGCTATAGTCTTGCCTTTTTTTTGGGTCCCAAAAAAAAAATCTCTCCCATTCGCGATTTTAGCGTCTCTAATTTTTGCTTGGGTGAGTATCTAGTGCGACACCGCGCGAGAGCTCTGTAGCGCTGCTGGTTCCCGCAGAATTAATTAAAAACCACATTTACAAAAATCGAAAAAAACACCAAGGCTATAGTCTTGCCTTTTTTTGGGTCCCAAAAAAAAAAAATCTCTCCCATTCGCGATTTTAGCGTCTCTAATTTTTGCTTGGGTGAGTATCTAGTGCGACACCGCGCGAGAGCTCTGTAGCGCTGCTGGTTCCCGCAGAATTAATTAAAAACCACATTTACAAAAATCGAAAAAACACCAAGGCTATAGTCTTGCCTTTTTTTTGGGTCCCAAAAAAAAAAATCTCTCCCATTCGCGATTTTAGCGTCTCTAATTTTTGCTTGGGTGAGTATCTAGTGCGACACCGCGCGAGAGCTCTGTAGCGCTGCTGGTTCCCGCAGAATTAATTAAAAACCACATTTACAAAAATCGAAAAAAACACCAAGGCTATAGTCTTACCTCTTTTTTGGGTCCCAAAAAAAAAAATCTCTCCCATTCGCGATTTTAGCGTCTCTAATTTTTGCTTGGGTGAGTATCTAGTGCGACACCGCGCGAGAGCTCTGTAGCGCTGCTGGTTCCCGCAGAATTAATTAAAACCACATTTACAAAAATCGAAAAAACACCAAGGCTATAGTCTTGCCTTTTTTTTGGGTCCCAAAAAAAAAAATCTCTCCGATTCGCGATTTTTGCATCTCTAATTTTTGCTTGGGTCATCATCAAGTGCGAAACCGCGCGAGAGCTCTGTAGCGCTGCTGGTTCCCGCAGAATTAATTAAAAACCACATTTACAAAAATCGAAAAAACACCAAGGCTATAGTCTTGCCTTTTTTTTGGTCCCAAAAAAAAAAATCTCTCCGATTCGCGAATTTAGCGTCTCTAATTTTTGCTTGGGTGAGTATCTAGTGCGACACCGCGCGAGTGCTCTGTAGCGCTGCTGGTTCCCGCAGAATTAATTAAAAACCACATTTACAAAAATCGAAAAAACACCAAGGCTATAGTCTTGCCTTTTTTTTTGGTCCCAAAAAAAAAAATCTCTCCGATTCGCGATTTTAGCGTCTCTAATTTTTGCTTGGGTGAGTATCTAGTGCGACACCGCGCGAGAGCTCTGTAGCGCTGCTGGTTCCCGCAGAATTAATTAAAAACCACATTTACAAAAATCGAAAAAACACCAAGGCTATAGTCTTGCCTTTTTTTTTGGTCCCAAAAAAAAAAATCTCTCCGATTCGCGAATTTAGCGTCTCTAATTTTGCTTGGGTGAGTATCTAGTGCGACACCGCGCGAGAGCTCTGTAGCGCTGCTGGTTCCCGCAGAATTAATTAAAAACCACATTTACAAAAATCGAAAAAACACCAAGGCTATAGTCTTGCCTTTTTTTTGGGTCCCAAAAAAAAAAATCTCTCCCATTCGCGATTTTAGCGTCTCTAATTTTTGCTTGGGTGAGTATCTAGTGCGACACCGCGCGAGAGCTCTGTGGCGCTGCTGATTCCAGCACAAAAATTAAAAACGATTTTTATAAAAATAAAAAAAGTTAACATTTTAGTTATAAACAACCTAAAAATATCATTTTATTTTGGTAAAATTTTTGTCGAAAATAACGTAAAAGTCTTTAAATTTTTTTATACTAATTGAACTTTTTAGGTTATATATAACCTCAAAATTTTAATTAATTTTTCACACCTTTAAAATTTTCAATAAGATGACTTGCATATTTAAAAACATGACTTGCAAAAAAAAAATTTTTAGGTTATATATAACCTCAAAATTTTAATTAAAAATTTTCAATTTTTGTTAAATCTTCGTCAAATTTTGTTAAAAAAAATTTAAAAGGTGTGAAATTTTAATTAAGTTTTGAGGTTATATATAACCTAAAAATTTATTTTTGCAAGTCATGTTTTTGAATATGCAAGTCATGTTTTTGAAAATATTAAAGGTGTGAAAATTTAATTAAAATTTTGAGGTTATATATAACCTAAAAATTTCAATTAGTATAAAAAAATTTAAAGACTTTTACGGTTTTTCGACTAAAATTGACCAAAATAATCTGATATTTTTAGATTGTTTATAACTAAAATGTTAACTTTTTTTAACATTATTTTAAGTTGTTTAAGGATTTTTAAGGTAAAATAAAAGAATATATGTATATTTTATAATGTTTTTATTTAATACTAAGTAATATAAGTACAAAAATCATAGTTACAAGCACAATTGTTTATAAATATAATTCAAACATATAAATTCTGTTAAATAATAATGTATAATAAAACATATATGGGGGTGGAGGGGGATGGGGCGCTGATCTTTGAACTGTCGACGGACTGCAATATTCGTATTTGTGTTTAGGGGCGCTGATCTTTGATCTGCCGAGGGACTGGAATGCTTTTCCATTGACTGCATTTTCTGAAATAAATAAATAAAATTAATTAGTTTAAATATTTAAGTTCAAAATGTATTTGTTCAAAATGTATTTGTTTAAAATTGTAAATTAAGTGAAACGTTACAAATAAAATAATTTAAACAATACTTACATCTGCATTGTCTTCATTCATTCCTAGAATCCTTTAGATTCCTCCAAAAGTTGATGAAGATGGCTTCTGATTGAAAATCGTTCCTCAGACTCATTGAACCGCCGATGGACAGCAGGATCTTCAATCGACTGCATCTTCTGAAATAAATAAATAAAATTTAATTAGTTTAAATATATCAGTTCAAAATGTATTTGTTTAAAATTGTAAATTAAGTGAAACGTTACAATAACATAATTTAAACAATACTTACATTTGCATTGTCTTCATTCATTCCTAGAATCCTTTAGATTCCTCAAAAAGTTGATGAAGATGGCTTCTGATTGAAAATCGTTCCTCAGACTCATTGAATCGCAGATGGACAGCAGGATCTTCAATCGACTGCATCTTCTGAAATAAATTTTGGTCCCAAAAAAAAAAAATCTCTCCGATTCGCGATTTTTGCGTCTCTAATTTTTGCTTGGGTCAGCATCAAGTGTGAAACCGCATGAGAGCTCCGTGGCGCTGCTGGTTCCCTCAGAATTAATTAAAAACGACTTCTACAAAAACCGAAAAAATGGCAGGACTATAGCCTTGGTGTTTTGTCGATTTTTGTAGAAGTCATTTTTAATTAATTTTGGTCAAAAAAAAAAAAATTTACAAAAACCCTAGCAAAAATTAGCGATCAAAAATTCGCGAATCGCAGCGATAATTTATATTATGAATGATTATGGTAAAATATGTAGGTTTAATATATTTGAAATGAAAACGCAAATATTTCATTGTTATGTATATATATTTTTATTTATGTTGAAGTAAAATACATAATTCAACTTTTTCTTTACTATTTTGACAAGTTTGTAGAATTTACACATACATCCCTTCGGTCCATTTTAACACTAACTACTCTGGAAACAATATTATACAATTAAACTACGATCGAATGGCAAGAAACGAATAAACGAAGTTGAAATAATTAGAAAACTATAATTTCAAATATGGTACAAAGTCTTTGGTTGCGCTAGCCATTCTGAATAGTAGTATAAATTATAATTAAAACAATCAACAAATAATATAACATTTGTCTTAAAAGAAAACGGTATAATATAGTACCCTTAAAATTAAAATAATCATAAAATAAAAAAAATATTTATATTATATACTGAGATTAGAAATGACTGAAAACATTTGATGTAAAATCACTATAAAAATGTACAGAAAAATAATAATATATAGCGAATATTTCTACATAATATTTAATCGTTGTGTATAAAACTATTGAGAATTTATAGTAATATTTGTTTGCTTCCAAAAGAAATGTTACAATTTTTTTACAACATACATAATACATAATAAATACCAAATAAAAATCTTGACTCCGTCACAATATTGAGCTGAAGTCTTACATATAATATATATATACAACAGTACATTTAGATCAAATATTTATTCTTTATATTTAAATTATATATATATATATAGTATCTAGTATATTTATATAATATATATTTAAAATGTAATTTTTGTTTTTGTTTTTTAATTATTTTTTAATATATATATATATTTTTTATATAATTCAATGCGGCTAATGCTGTCACATACCTTTGAGTTTTGAATAAATGCTATAGCATCATATTTATAGTATGTTAGCACTCCACTACGTAATATATAGGTTATATAAAAGAATCTACATTATTGTCAACTTATGCATTAGCTCACACACTGGAAATAAAACAGTTAGGTACATAATTTTGGAATGATTATAAGAAATGAATACAGTAAACAAGTACGAGGAAGAATTGATAAAAAGATGTACGAAACTAAAAATCGTTGCGCGTTTACGCATCATAAAAGAGTACTGTGAGATAAAAATTGTTTTTGCTTTATAAAATTGAGAATATAATTCGAAAAATCATAAATGAGCATGTGTGCACCATTGTTATTCATTGTATCGTTGCATCTATGAATACTACGTATTGTCATTTAACACCTGGCCTGCAGTGGTGTACATCATAATTAATGTGCCTAACACCAGCGACTGGACTTGTTTATCATTCAAATCAATTACTTATCATAAATATACATATTTAAATAAGAGCAAGGCTATTTTTATTCGTTGATTTTTGGCACTTTAAAACACAATTAAAAAATTTACACCATACGTATAATAAAAAAATAATATTTTATTCGAATCACAAGTTAATATCGTCATTTTTATAAGTAAAAAACGAGAGTATTTATATAATTAATTGGTAAACTTGCAATTTTTTCTTTTTCTAGTTCGAAAATATGCACTCTTCACACAGTCAAAAGGGCAAATCTTCGATTTCTATCATTCTTACTAATATAATTAGAACTAACATTTGTCTCTGTCGTCTCTGTGAGCGAGAATTGCACACGCTTTTTTGACTATATTAATATTATTATTTTGTATGTTTGAACATTGCATGTGTCCCAAAGCCTGCGGCCTCTACCACTGCAGTGCTACGTGCTGGTGGAAGACATTTGATTGCAAAAATCATGGCACTATTATATATATGGCTTACTGAGTAAAATAAGTGTTTGTCTGCATTGCACACGAACGCGCTTTAGTTTTTTTTTTTGGGCTCACAGGTACCGGACATTTATATATATATAATATATATATATATATATATATATATATATATATATATATATATATATATATATATATCATATATTTAGTATTATTATGTACATACAAGACTCTGAGATCTATTTATCATTTTCCAAATATTATACATACATTCATAATGGACACACATCATTTTGACTGGGATGGATTTTAATTTATTATCTAAAATTAAATCATTTAATAATTCGCTGAATTCTTCATCAACCCATTATGAAAGTATGTAAATATATATATATATATATATATATATATATATATATATATATATATATATATATATATATATATATATATATATATATATATATATATATATATATATATATATATATATAATATATATATATATATATATATATATATATATATATATATATATATATATATATATATATATATATATATATATATATATAATATATATATATATATATATATATATATATATATATATATATATATATATATATATATATATATATATATATATATATATATATATATATATATATATATATATATATATAGTGTATATATTTTTTATATTCGTCGTCGTTTCTTTTATTATATATACTAATAGGTATTTTGAAAAAGTCAATGAACAATTATTATTTTTAGAAAATGTCATGTCCTTTACATAAATATATTGGGGTTTATAATATAAAGAATATAATTTTAATAAAATAAAATATCGAAGCATTTTAACTCTCAATAACAATACGTAAACAATTATGTACTCGTATCATCATCATTATTATTATTATTATTATTAATCTCATAAATTTTCTCTATAATAATCTTTTCTTCTGTTTATATATCTATATGTACATTTTAGTAATAATTTGGCATTTTTGGTGTACTTGGTGGGGACAAGGAATTTTAAAATTGTCCAATTTACTCTCTGTATGGTTTACAGTACGAGTATCGGTGGTTCATGTGTTGACTATACGAACCTGAATGCGAAAATCGTTTCAAACACTTCGAACACTGGAACGGTTTCTCACCACTATGTAATCGCTTGTGTTCTGTTAGGTGATGCTTGTGTTTGAAGGCTTTCGGACATTCATCACATTTGTGCGGTCTTTGGCCTTTAAATAAATAAAAAAAAAGAAAACAATTATTAACACACTTGATATGAGAATCAAAGTTATAAAACATCAGGGAAATGTGAGATAAATTCTTTTAAGAAAAACGGTAATCGAAAACAAAAATACTACAGTTATGTAATCAATAGAAGATTAAAATAAATAAATAAAAAATCAACACACCTGAATGTTCATATTTATGTCGAGCCAAAGAACTCTGCTTAGAAAACGCCTTGTCGCATTGCTCACAAATGAATTGTCCCTCAATTTCTGGCTCCGGAGCATTCGCTGAGAGAAGCGATGTGTTCAACCCTTTTAGCGACAACTGAGAAACTTTACTTCTCTTCGTTGGACACGACATATCCTCATCCATGGCGTACATTTCCTGAGACACACCCGAATCTTCGTTATCTTCTAGCTTCCATGATCTTCGTTCCGAGTTCGGACTACAACTGGCTGTATTCAGCAGAGGTGACTTGAGTTCAGAATTGTATTGTAGCAATCGCTCCATCGGTACAATGCCCATGGCAGAGCTAACACCAGCCATGGTTAGTCTGTGCGCTGGTTGGGCGAGAATCCGTGCTAAGCGGCTGCCGTTCGTAAACGCATCGGGATGGTAGTGAACGGGCGACGGGGAGCGATGGTAATCGGAGGAACCATTGGAACTTTGGTGATAAGGTTGATAAGGCAACTGATGGAAAGGCGTCGGACTACGGGAGGACTTGTGACTCAGATTAACCGCCTCTTCGCCAGAGTCAGAGTGGGCAATCGCCGATGTTGGTCGTTGTGGAGAACTGGACGGTGACGACGTTACAGATAACGGTCCTTTTTTCGTAGACAAATCCAGCGGTTGTTCCGAACTGTGATGCTGGTATTGCGGCGATGTTTGGCCTGTGTATGTCGGCAGAGTTCTATGTCCTATGTGCGGGGTAGTGGAAGGCACTATTGACTGAGGAAAAGCTATTGTTGCTGTAGGAATAGGACTGTAAGGAATTTGTACCAATCGCCCTTCTCGGCGATCACGCGCCCGCGTGTTTTGGAACCAGACTTGCACTACGCGCACTGGGAACCCAATACGTTCCGCAATACGAGCCAACTCTTCTCGCTTTGGTCTAGGATTCATGGCATAATGGTCTTTTAAAATTGTTAATTGCTCATCGGCAATTAACGATCGCACACGAACTTTACGCCCATCTTCAGATACATGGTCGGTGGTGGTGACGGATTCGTTGTCGATTTCATAATCATCATGTGTTTTATCATTATGCTTGCTGTCTGTATCATCGTCGCAGCCGCTCATATTGCCATTCATCATATGGACATCTTCAGTTTTCACATGAACGGCATCTTCTAATTTTGCGGCCAAACCTTCGCTTTTAATTCTAACACTAGTTTCACAATCATGCACATCCATATCCTTTTGTGAAGCAAATAGTTTTTTACACAAATTACAATGCACTTGACTCAGCCTTTCATCAATAGATACAGGTGACGCAACACTTCGGCAATCGCTGTGGACTGAATCATCTGTCGATAATTTCTGCATATTGGCCTGCAACAGTTGCTTTGTAACAGTTGCATTTACAGTTTCTAAGATTCGTTTCACAGCTTCTAGATCGCCACTGTTCGATTCTGGTGACGGAATCCTTCGCGGTTGTTGTTCGTCATCCTTTTCAGGATCGTCGGTTTCCATCACAAGTTCACTGGAACTTGAGGTGGCTTTCTGGTCGTCTTCGGTTATGGTCACCGTGGATCGATTATCTTGATCATTTGATTCTGTGGATTGTGCCCGATGCGGTGAATTAGTTTGTAATTGTTCTAGAAGTTGGCCTAACGACGCAGACATTGTGTACGGACTCATGGTGTGTGTTGCGCCTCCCAAATGCAACGGCGGCGTCATATAGAATGGGTGTAATGCTGGCGTAGACGTCGGTGGGGGATAGGAAGCGTCGCGTGGCGCCATTACCGAGAAGAAAGCGGCCGCTGCTTCACTGTACTTGGGTAAAATTGGCAAATACGAGTTATGATTCGGACTAGTTGTGATGTTATTGTTAAGTGATGTCGATGGTCTTTTCGGTGCTCTAGATGAGGGACTTTTATCTAGAAGGCTATTCGATGCAGATGCCGTTCGGTTTCTACCCATTTTAAGATTCATTACTAGACATTTTTTCGATGTCATATGACTTGAATAGGAACCGGAATGGGAGAATCGTTTGCCACAATTGCCACACTCGAACGGTTTCTCTCCGCTGTGAATACGAATGTGTTCCTGTTGAAATAAAACAAACAACGATATAACCATGCAGAGAGACTTAATCGTTGGTATTATTTATTACCTTTAAGTGATGCTTGAATTTAAATGCTTTTTCGCACTCGGTGCATTTGAATTTTCTTAATATTGCACTTTCATCGTGACTGATCATATGCCGCTGTAGCCGGTATACGTTGGCAAAAGTTTTATGGCACACTTTACAAGACTGCAACAAAAAAGTAAACACAAAATCAGGAATGATTGTAACAATTTCTCATATTGGTACATCGAAATGATATATGAAGTACAAGTATATAAATATCAGTTATGACGGGAAAATTGATTATGTTTATCCAATCATAGGTCAGTAACAGTGTTGTTCCATTATGAGATACTGTGCGCTTACATCAAGTAAATAGGTTACACAAACACACATCTTTTAAACAGCGTCTTTTATTTGATCACATTCACACGTATGCGCATACACACCAACATACGACGCAAGTGTAGAGAATGTGTTATTAAATAGCGTCAAAGATTCACACGGTACAAGCACACATGTGCACGCGGGTGGCCGGCACATTTCTTGCACCATCCATCCACATACACACGCACTTTTTTACCAATCACAATAAAAACAACAACTGTGCATGAATAATTAACACGTATCTCCGGTTAAAGGGTCTCATTTTCTATTTTGATATCATACGAACATATTTATAAGGTGACACCAACATATGTATTTTTAGCTAACTGCATACTGTTTCGGAATAAATAAATAAATAAATAAATAAATAAATAAAACAAGTTAGATTAGTTTAATAAATGATTGTAAACTGAGCAATTTAGTGAATGCTACTGTATTATATTATAAGAACTGAGGGAATTTTGTTTTGGTGGTAATATATGTTCATACGGTCAGGTCAAAAACTTTTCATTCAACATGTGTGCTCTAAAGTTCCGTTGGCCCGACCCGACGCTTGCTTGTATGTCGGAGAAGGACCGCGAAGGCGAATCAGGTGTATATAAAAAAAAGTAATTTTCAAAAATAAGAAGTTGCGAGGGAAGAGTACAGTACGGTACAGTGCAGCAATGCTGATGCCCCACGTGTCGTTCCCACGGCCACGTAGTGCACCAGCTGCGTTAGTCATTATGACATCACCTCCTTGGTCTCTGTGCGTATAATATAAAACCATTTATTGGCATCCTTGGTACACACAGAACACTCTCACACAGATTGTTATAATGGTGTCATGATCCCACTTGCGAGATGGCGTGTAAATATTAACTGGCCACTTGACGCCTAGTCCTAGTGGTCAGGCCAACCAGATATCGTGCAGTATTTCCCGCGCACCCAGTTAAAACACAGACCGAATCCCCACTATATTTTATCATCTCATCATAACTTCTTTAAACAATAGTTTACAACGCTAACCTTTAAATAAGTGACAACATTGTTAACCTCGCCTAAATTAGAAGTAATTGTCTTTTCCAAAAATAATTTACAGGCGTACTCGCAACAAGTAAACAGATCTGTTGGTCGGGTCGAATTTATTTTACACTAAATTAAATAAGATTCATTCAATTTTAATGTTAAAACAACACATTTTTTTAAATGACATTTTAATGTTTAATCAACGCATCTTTTTTTCTTTTAAATAATTAAAATATTTAAGAAAAAAAAGATCAATGCCATTTAGTAGAAATCAATTTTTAAGAAATGTTTCGTCTTTTTCAGTATTTTTAATTGCAGAAACGTGCAAAAAATTTAAATTATTGGAATAAATATGCAACATTAATTATTATTTCATATATTAATGATTTCCAACAAAAAAAAAAACATTTGCGAACAACTTATGGTAAACGCACAAATTAAACTAAACAATGTTTTCGATAAGGCGGCTGTTTATTTTATAATGAAATCATGTAAAATTGTTGTTTAGTTTGTTGTAATAAATTCTGAATAATTGTTGTGTAAAAGCTAAGTACTATGTCAGTGTAAAAATATATAAATAAGCTTAAAACTTACAACTTGTGCATTAGGTGAATGCAGAAGCTCGTGTTTCTCCAGTTGATCTTTGGTGGTGAATGAGGTAGAACACTGTGAACATCCGTACGGTCCACCGGTGCCGACGGCTGCAGGAGGTGGTGACGATAGCGGTGGAAGCGACGCTGTATTGCCCTCTTCGGGTACGGTGTGCGGGTGACACAACTCGATGTGTTCTTTAAGCGATTGAAAACTCGAACAGCCCTGCTGGCATTGTGGACACTTGATGAAATGTTCACTGTTACCGGACACTTCTTCGCCGTCTTTAGCGACAACACCGTTTGTCAGCGCGGGAACTAAACAAACAAATATTAATGCATAACAGATGCTGCTTCTTTTGCATTTCTCGCATATGAATTAAAACGTAACCAATCGTAAGGTTACCTATATTATAAAGAAATTGTTGTAAACTAAAATATTTTATAGTTGACATTTGACAAGACCATTTACATATGTCAGAAAGATTGTTTGTTGTAACTAGGTAAATTAAAGGTACTTTTTACACCAAGCTTTCGTTGATAATTTACTCTTGTTCCTAACACTAGTATCATCTTAAATATAATATCCATTCAGCTTTAATTAAATTGTATTTTATTTCTCGCGATTTCCATCAGCGAAAAAATAAAAGGCAACAATAGTGGTGGATTTCAAGATGAAAATAAACGAATTTTCAATTTTAGAGCTGTGACTAGGATTAGTTTAAATCAATACGATTTTTTTCATAAATAATATTAATTTGATTATAAAGTTACAATGTCTTCAGTAAAAATTGTTATTACATAATATGTACATACATATATAAAATTAAAAAAAGACTGACAAAATTACGTCATTTCGCGACATAATAATCTATCATAACAAAAAACAATATACCTGCACTTTTGTTAACTTACGTCGCGACTTTTATAAAATATAAATTTTGCATACCTATATCATATTTTGTAATATTACATTGTTAAATTATATTACTTTTAATAAAAATTACTTAAAATGTATTATCTTTGATATTAGAACTAATGCAATTTTCCTTATATACATACATACATTTTTTTATTGCGTTTAAAACTTTTTTGCAGGTAATATTACTAAAGTAGTGCAATTTAATTTTCAATCTAACAGCAATTTTCTATATATATATATATATATATATATGTGTGTAGGTAAGTTTTAATTTGCGCTTTTTACAAAAACATAATTTGTAATTCAGAAAATACATTTAGAAAAGAAAGTTAGTTCTGAGAAAAAATGTTTACTAACCGTAACTAAAATTCTATACCTACTATAAAATATTGGCAGTAATAAATGGAGTTTGTTTGATAAAAAAAAACGTTGCAATAAATAATAATTTAAGTAGGTATACAAATGCAGTGTGTAATATGTGCACATATATATGTATGTAGATACATAATTGATATTGATGATAATAAGGAAATGAAATAAAAGTTTTATGCAGAAATGTACAGAATAGGACATCGACTTCAACATCCTACTCACAGTTATAATATAATAAGGTACATACATACATATATGTTATTAAAACGCGTATCCGTTGCATTTTTGAACCGGACAAAGGAAAAATTAATGTTGGTTACGAATTTATGGAGGCCACGTCACCACCAGAGAAAACAAAACAAACATTAATCGAGTTTATTTAAAAGCGGTCGAATTGCGGTGTAAAGGTGACTACAAATACAAATGGGTATGCATCATTGCAGAACTCGAGGTTTGTGACTCAGAGGAACTTCCCTTGATAAGATTGTGATATTGTGTATGCATACAACATACATAATATTACTATTTATAATTAAGCGAGATTTCTAATCAGTACAAACAAATAAAAATATCGCTCAAATGCAACAAGAATATCTCATAATAGAAAATGTAATATTATTCGGACCACTTGTCGACTTGATCGCTGCTGCCGCCACGCGGCAATACACCCAAACACTTATTCAAACAGAGGACTGTATATACCTACCACATACAACTTATTATTTAAATAAACCTAACTTCACTTGACAATTTATTGTTTACTAGTAATGATTTAAATGAACTTTTTATATTTTCAGTTTTATTCGTAGATATATTATGATAGGTAAAGGTACAGCAATCAATTTATATTTTGTTATATGACAGTAAATATTAGTTAATATTATAATTTTATATATATATATATAGAATTTCGATCAAATTGTGATTTGAGGGGAGAAAATATATCTAAGCAGATAAAAAGTGTTTACGATTGAAATAATAGTTGTAAATAATTTAACAATTAGGCAAAGGTAAAATAATTAAATATATGTATGTATGTGAATATGAGATTTTTAACATTGAGCGCATTTGTAAGTATTAGATATACTTTGGTTCAACAACTAGAAGGTGATTGTTTAATACGTTCGTTATTGGATGAGGTAAAGTGTAGGAATTACAGGTGGTAAACCAATGAAACAGGTGCTTTAGGCTCCGCCTTCAGTACCTGTTCAAGTTAGATTCGACAGGTGGGCACCGCGTAGAAGGCGGTCTTTTGAGAACAGGTAGCAGACACCTGTACCTCTACCAATCAATGACGTGCGCAAACAACCAAATGTACGAAAGAGAATAATAATAATAAGTTGTTTTCATATGTGTGCTACTACTACTGCTAATGATGATGATAGCATTTAATAATAATAAAAAGTGGCACACAAGACAACCCCGGTGACCTATTCCATTTGACCTCCGCACTAACACAACAGACCAATTAACTCTTTCATCTAGAGAAGACGCATTCTTGTTCGTTTGAACACGTGTGTGGCTTGCTTGACCCGCGTCCTTTATTAATGAACGACCAATAAAAACAAACTGAATTCCACGAACGACATTTTTAATATAACGATAACGCACGACTTGTGATTGTTGGTAATAAAAAATAGTAAATAATTACTAAAGAAGTACTTACAGTGACAGGTGCTCCAAACGTTGGCCAGACTCCAAAGTCGGTACGAGTAACTGTCGTAGCAACCAAACATGCTCTCACTACGTGCCACCATGGCCCACTGTTTGCGGCAGACTGCGCGCGTAGTCCGTGCAGTACTGAAGAGAGGCGTACGTCCCTCCCTCAGAACTCGCGGCTTCAACTCAGCCCGCGAGAGAGAGACACCAAAAGCACAGGCGTCTCTCCTCCCCACTACCAAATAACAAGAGACGCGCGACGCTTTAGTGGCCGTCGTTGCCGATCTCACCCGAACGTATCGCATCACCGCCCCCAAATCTGATGTTCGTTCGGTGATATTAAAATGATATATTATATACATACATACATACATAGATATACGAGTATATAGTATATGCAAGGCTCGATACAACAAATTTAAATCTTAAAAGTTGCCACAAAAACTTAAATAAACTCCATTTTTCAACTGGAATATAGCCTATTCCACACGTCAAAAACCACACCAATGCACAAAATCATTTTCTGTTCTTATACCTAACTAGAAATGTAAGGTGAACTAAATATTGTCACTCAGAATCAATGACGTGGCAACAACCAATAACTGATATGGATATTAGAAGAATGCAAACTACAAAAGAATGTATGATCAACCTTACAAATATTGATCCTCAAATAGACAATTATCTATCCACACACACACACACACACACACACATAAATCTGGAATGTTTAAAGAAAGTTTAAATAGCCGTAACATTACAAAGCATCAGTGTTCCCATGAACGCTAACGCATATAGTGTATGGCCATTTATTTCAAAGTAAACATCAATATCTAATCACCGCGTTGTGTTTTCTTTGAAAAATTTCCTGATGAATGAATATATAGTATGCAATTTGTAAAGTCGTGTACCCCTTTCAGTGCTGCTGCTGCTGCTGCTACTAGCGGATGCCAACAATACGACAGAGCGCGTTGCGGGATGCGGAGTGCGAGGGGATGCACGTCACGACGGCGTATTCACTTGCAAATGCATCGCAACCCCTTCATGTCTGGGGTGCAATGCAATAGATATTACACCACTACCTCCCCCCCCCCCCTCAACCTCCCAGTAACACCTGGAGCTAACAAATGAAAAATTATTTTTACTACCTATAAAATATATTTAACTAATTTCTTTTCATAATAAATCATAATATGATTGAAGTTTATTAAATATGCGATTGAATAAACGAGATGGTAGAGCTGTGCGCATTAGCAATGCTTGTTTTATTTGAAATGGGGTTCAATTTTATAGATGCATTTTACGATATTTTGAACTATCTTTGAGAGTAAACGTTAGAAATTCATTTCATTTTATGACATATGTACATACATACATACATATATATATAGTATTGGTTTCCGTAGAATTTAATTTGTTTACTAAAATATATATATATATACATAAATCAAATAACATTTAGTCAGTGTAGTTCATTATTTCATGAACAATTACGTTCGTTATGAGTTAGAGGCAGACTAGGCTCGTATATACAGAGTTAGGCCACACAGTGTGTTTGACCTTTGTCTACATAACAAATAAATTATTTTCGTACTTGCTAATTTTAATTCATACTAAGTAAGTAGAATTTTAAAATAGTCTCTTTTGAACTGTAAGCATAACGTGTTGATAAATAAAAAGAATTTTCTTCAACACCTTAGTAGGTATTATTTTTATGACGGTATGGCGAACAACTGTTCGCCAAATGTTCGGGGCAAGTAACGGCGGAGTAAATAGTGGTCCCGAGGTGACACAAGGGCAATTGTCACCGGCCTCGCTCCTCCATTCATAACATCTGTCGACCACAGGTTCCTCTACCTGATTTCATATAATCAATATGAACTAGGGAACAAATGAACAAACATTGGTTCGTTGCAAGGGATGTTCGAAAATAGAGTGCATCATGCAGATGAGCTGCTTTATACAATTAAATTACATCTGTAGGTGAACGTATACATATGTATAGGTACTTGCATTATCGTCAAATGGATATTGGTGTGTTATAAACCGTATTTAAAAGTCACTATCTTAAACTTTAGTACGTATAACACATCCGGTAGGTATATACATACATACATAGATAATAAATGAGGTGTTGTAAAATCAATTAACAAAAAAATACGTACATATAAATAAAAGTCAATGAAACCAATATAAAAGAGTCGAACACGCGGTGCGGAACAACGAACATCGGAAAAAGAAACATTGAGAGGAAAATATGATCGTAACTCACACATTTTTATGGTTCGGGCCATAATAATTAAAAGAGCAGATTAGCGTCGGAGAGAGGTAATCTTTTTATTTTTTCGTCGGTATGGAACGAGCGAGCGACCAGTTGGTGTTATACCGACGCGAGGGTGCTATATACATAGGTATATGGCTATATGTAACGTGCACGTGACCGCAAGCGAAGATTAAACTTGCCATATTTTTCAAAAGCACTTTAATCGAAATCGATCCAAATACATATGTATGTATGTTCAACTACCTATATATGGTATATGGTATATGTGTTCCAACATCAGAGTATGCAAGGCAAACAGGCAGGCCGACCTGTTGCGATCCTTCTGTAAAATGTCAAATGCTGCGTGAAGTGTTCTGCTGCTGAAAAAAGAACGCTTTCACACTTTTTTTCCTTTCCGCTTTCCTCTGCGCACACCCGCTGCTATTTGTGTGAAATAACTTGTCACTTCAACACTGACTCATACACAAATGCATCATGATTATATAATTGCTTTTATATTCTTTAGTGCTGCTCTCTTATATTTATACTAATTACTAACTTTGTACTATAAATAAATATGTAGTCTGTTTCATAATATCAAATTGAATCTACATATTGAAATAAATATACATTTAAAGCTAGTTATTTAAAAAGAAAAATTCAAATATTTATTTCTATATATATGCAATTCGAAATGTTCAAAAACTAATCGGATATTGAGATGAAATCAGTTAGTTAGCTGTATTGATACATATGCATTTATTTAGATGCGCTAGGTGCATACATACATACATAATTTATATGAATAAATTTAATTTAATTCTTTACTGAGATAATTATATATAAAAAAAAAAAAGATTTATTTAATAATAAAATGTCCCTCTGTATCGTAATTGTTTCACATAATACACAAGCAGTTGCTGTTCGTGTTCGTTGACGTTGTCTAAAGTTGTTGTCAAGTGGAGTAAATGCGATCTGCGTCTGTGTCGCGCGATGAACTTCTGTTTTCTTAAGAAACTGACATGTTGTATTGCTGCGACGTCGTACTGAATGCTAACTAGCTCATTTCGCGTATACCATTGTTAAATTAACTTTAAAATACCTCCAGGCAGACCTGGGTTTCATCGTGTCGCATTTACCTTCTTCTTCTTCTTCTTATTTACTTGCTTAGTATTCGCATGCGGCTTTTGAAAGTATATATACAGTGTGTTATCGCGCATCATAGGGAGAATAAGAGGTAAAGCGTGTAATTTATATATGTATACCTACCCCCAGTATAGAATAGACAAGCGACCAACTAACTCAATGATGAATACGGTGAGACACTCTCTTCTCTTCTTTAACCATCTTTCGTGTTTCGGTTATTTACTTGTTTCCGAAATCGTGTTTGTAGCCGGGAAACGGGCAGCATTCGTATGTATGTACGTGCTATATTATTTTGTATTTAAACGACGCGACGCGACGCGACGTACACCTTCTGATGCCACCAAATTTATGATGATCACGTTTATTTTCACTTTTATTTTTTTAAATTTTTTTCCGTACAATTTCGTTTCTATTTAAAAGTTTTTTTACTCTTGCAAATTGTTTTCGTATTTAAGCATTCTACAAGATACGCGTATAACAAGGCCGTTTCATGAATTATCTTTATATTACATACAATCTAAAAACATATGAAAGCATATGAATTAAAAATAAATGGTTTTATTTAAATGAATGTTCGTTGGTTATACCTAATAAGTATTAGGTAGTGACGCGAATGTGGTGTGTAAAACACAATGTTTTATTAACTAGGTTTGAACGAGAGGGACGTGAACTAAAATGTAGATTGGATTGGGATAGAAGTCCGGGGCCACATCAATCGGGTTTGGGACACGGCGGTACGGAGAGAGAGAGAGAGAGAGAGAGAGAGAGAGAGAGAGCGACGTGGAGGACTGAACGAACACACCACAGTATAATTGTTCCCTCAGTTGTGTAATAGCCTGCTGCCGGAGGCTCCCAGGTGATACGATCCTGGCCCTGGTTTAATTTACCTGGTTAATGAGCTGAATGTGGATGCTGCGCCACGGAAGCCGCACGAATGTGGCAATTCGTCCCTTCGTCGTATACTATACTACATTCCACTTTGTTTCCACTTTCAAACGCCGTCAGGACAGCGACATAGAGTTACACCGAAATAAAACTATCCAATCTGCATAAAGGAATCGTTAGTGGCGTAGCCAGTCACTCATTAAGACGCGACGTTACAATGAATCCTACACGCAAATTACCAATTTCAGCCAAACAATTGTAAAAGTGAGATGTAATAATTATGCACACTTTTAATGTTTAAATGGCTCGGCAAGTTTTCATTTGAATAAAAGAGAAGCGCTGTGTGCAATAATCCCAATTAAAAATGCCAAGCAAAGAAGAGAACAATGGCGCCCTCAAGTCAAGCAGTACGGTACGGTACAGTACGGTACGGCACGGCACAGGACAGCACAGAACGGCGCGTCACGACCCAGGCCCGAAATTGATAATTAATGTTGTGTTTATAATGACTGGATCGAGGAATTAAAAATGCACCTAATAGAAGAAGAGAGGCGACCTCCACCTCCTCCTCCTCCTCCTCCTCCTCCTTCTTCCTATACTAATTGCAACAGTCACACAACGCGAAAGAATACCGAACAGAGACAGAGACAACGAGCGACCCTTTAGCAGATAGCACGCAACAAAAGACTTTCGAAACGATTTGTCTTCTTTGCGAAAACAGAAGAGCGAGACTAATTTTAGGCAAAGAGTTTTATTGTTTCGCATCGCCTTTATAGCTTTTTTACAAATGTCTGAATTGTCTCACGCTGCCAGTCATTCGCTTTTGTGTGTGTGTGTGTGTGTGTGTGTGTGCACGGAAGAAAAGCATCAGGCAAACGCAGAATAGCAACAGCAAAACAGCCAAGCCAAGCCAAGCTAAACCAAGCACGGGCGGTGGCGACTCCACATCACACAAGCGACGCGCCAAGGAATCAACATTCGTGTCGAGATTTCCAGTCATTCTCTTTTAAGACTTTTATAATAAAAAGAAAATACTGTGTTTGTATTGTATTCGTATGAGAATGACAAACAGAAGGGCACGACCAGAGCCGTCTTAAGAGGCAATTATTTATTTAATAAACAGTGTGATTTGTACACATCATAAATAAATAATCTACCTAATAATATATAACGGTTAATTTTTAAACAAATTCAATTTTTAGTACTTAGGGCTATGCGTTGATTTATAATCATAATATGTTAAGACGGCACTGGATGGGCGCAAATAAAACGAGATGCGCATAGATATGCACAATGGCGGTGTGGGGAACGTATGCACATATATACATACATACATACGCGCGCGCGACCAGAGAGTAAATTAATAGTGGCCAGAGTCGAGCAGAAGCAGAAGAACATTACAAGACAGACTGGTGCCCCTCGTCATTCCGCACCGGCAGTTCTTATCTTTGCGATGCTCGTGGTAGCAGCGCCAGCTAGTCGGAGTCGGACAACCTCATTAAACCAATAAAACCATTTTGCGCGTCGTTGCCGCGAATCACCACTTTTCAGAGGTGGTTCACATAGGTATTACTAACTCCTGGCCATCAGCTATCTATCTACGTACATACATACCTCGACACCATGTAGATGTACTATGTGGACATATTGAAATGAAAATGTTCGAAACAACCAAGCGTAAATATAAGTGAATCACTTTCAGCGAGCAGTTGTTATAGAAGGGTGGTCTTCTATAATATAATATAATATAATATATATGTATAATGCACTAAATATCATCGTCCATAGATGCGTATAATAATAATAAAAACAAGTTATTGCTTTGGCCAACGAAGTGACATGATTTAGCGGGCTGGCCAGTGAACGGTGGGATATGATTAGAAACGGGCACCCGTCGTAAACCGGAGATAACTGCGACCGCCACCTCGCACGTTTCGCGGTAATACATACATACATACATGTATCGTACACCTCCGTGCCGCACACACGCTTGATACCGTAAAAACTGCTCTTAAATACTAGCGCGTTAGTACAATGCCATTTCGAAAGTACTTGGCTTTAACTTAACGACCAACCGTCATTAGTTGAGTAAATATAATAAAGTGGAATCAATTAGCTATATATAATAAGTTTGATACATTTTGATTACATTTCAACATATATGTATATATATATATATATATATATATATATATATATATATATATATATATATATATATATATATATATATATATATATATATATATATATATATATATATATATATATATATATATATATAATATATATATATATATATATATATATATATATATATATATATATATATTATATATATATATATATATATATATATATATATATATATATATATATATATATAATGTATATATATATATATATAGTATATATATATATATATATATATATATATATATATATATATATATATATATATATATAATATATATATATATTATATATATATATATATATATATATATATATATATATATATATATATATATATTTATATTTATATATATATTTAACTGTAACCACGATTCATGATGACTTTGTAAAACTATCTCAAACATGTATGTATGTATGTATGAATTGTACAATACCTTGAATCACAAAATGCGGGTTAGTAAATAAGGGTGGGGAATAGAATACAACAATCTGACCAAGTGATTTAGTATCAGCACAGAGGGGGCTAGGCATCCCTCGCCGATAAGTACAGCAACGAAACGACCCCTACATGTATAAGATCGTCGGACCGTTAACACAAGAGTCTTGCAACTGAATCAAAGCATTCACGGAAAATTGTCTTTTCACTTTGATGACGGATATGTTTAATGATATAACGAATGTAGATATAGATATGTACATACATACATACATAGAACTGTCTCTATGCATTAGGTACATGCATATCTACAACTTTGCAAATGGAAAATTAATGTCATCATTGCATATATATATATATATATTAGAAAATAAGTTATCAAAACGATTAATTTTAATATGATAACTTATTTCACTCTAATAGTTTTGAAATGTAATTTTAAGCTTAGATTTTTCTATATATTATTTAGATTTATAAGTATATGTTATAGTTACGTTACTTATATTTGAATGACAATTGAAATATAAATTTTGTAGTTTTAGATTAATTGATGAAAAATATTTCTATAATATGTAGACGGTATATATGCATGGCAAGTCATGGGGGTTAATGAAACTTTATAATTTTTTAAGATGGAAAAGTAAAGTAAAAAAAAGACGCATAGTAAACGGTAAATGACAGAAGGTTGGTAACAGATGGCCGTGGCAATTCATGCTTGTAATGTAATTTATAAGTTGGTGACAGCGGCAAGTGCAATACATTCGTGCGGCTAAGGAATTCCATTTAGCGATTTGCGGCGGACACACCGGAAAGACCCGTTGGACTACAAGGTATGTCCTCCGTGAGTCCGGTGTACCTCTCTTTCTCTCTCTTACACTATCTACAGTGTACGTATTCACATACATACATACAGTTACTGGACGGACAAATTAAGTTAGCAAATGTCGCGTTCGGAGTGCATTTCGCTCACCGGAAACAAAGTTAAGGGTATACGCAATAAACGCGGACGCCATCATTGCGCGCATGCTTCATCACCTATGTAGACTCCATGTGCACTATGCACTTAATGAAAATACCCTATATAACACACACTGTCTGCATTTATACAATTAACGAGTCTCCCCTGGCCTTTTGTTTATATTTTTATGCTTAGGTATACCTACTAGTAGGTATCATATCTTTATTTTATCAGTTATATTAAATGCAACTGTTTAAACATGGCAGGTGTAAATGAAATCTAATTTCATTACATACATTTAAATAAACCATGCTTAATTTCTGACTGAAGATTGTCGCTGTTGATTATACTATGACGAATTACACCAAAACAAAGTAACATTGCAGATAATAAAATAAAGTAGTCTTCTGGGTATTAGTGAAGATATTGATGTGTAAGAGTAGAAAATAAACTTGATTTGATTGTTGATCTTATGAAGGAATCTAGCAAACGCAACACACAAATTGGTTCAATCTAAGACGCACACACACACAATCACATATAAATAATGGTACTGGAATTGTCGATGCGGTCCGATAAGAGACACACGCATTGTATGTATGTATGTATGTATAGTGCAATGTGTGGTTTTAGTATTGGTATGGTATACGTGCACTACGCCATATGGATGTGAACAGGGTGAGAGGAAAGTGTTGATGCGGGACAGTGATAGTGTGTGTGTTGGCGCAGATGAGAGAACGGTGGTCCCGCGAGACTCACAGCCGGTTCCTTATCTGCAAGAGGTGATTCCGGCGAGCGCACCCGGATGGCTCGTATGCGGCCATGTTCGACTCACCTCGCGGCAACGTCTGCGATACGAGCGACCGCGCACGGACTGGTCTGAGCATCGAAAGGACGAATCGTCGGACGGACGGACCGAGTTTACGATGCACCTTCGAGGAGCCGGCCGTGTGATAATCGTAACCACTAGCCGGAGGCTGTTATTACATACCACCATCACCACCACGTATGTGATGTGATGTGGCAAAATAAGGAGGATGCTCGAGACGGCGGACAAAGCAGTAACAGCGAAGGAGCATAGCATAGCAGTAACAGAAAACAAGATAACTGTGTAAGGTGCAGCAGGGAAATCTGACAATTGTGGAAATAATAGTCGAAGGAAGCCCGAGTAGGGTTATAAAAGTGGGACCCTGGTGGGTGGCGACATGCGATAGCATCGATGAGTCCAGGCCGGAATGGCCTCGGCCCCGCGGGCAGCCGCCATTGTCCGCCGTTGACGTCGCCATAAGGGAAAACAATACCCATCTCGGAGGACGAGTACTGACAATCACCTTCTCCGTTCCTGATGGACTTCCGCTAGGGAAGTCGGTCATGTGTCCTTTCCTCTCTCTTCCACACACACACACACACACAAAGACATTTGAAGATAGGCATCAACCGCGGGCGCGCGAGAATCTCGAACTAATAAACCGAGCGGACAACGTATATCGTTTGCGGACCGCCGACCGTCTCGTGACTTGTAGTATACTTACTTACAGCCGATACAGCAACAACAACAACAATAACAAATGAACGAACGAA
This sequence comes from Nebria ingens riversi, assembly GCA_018344505.1. Taxonomy (NCBI): domain Eukaryota; kingdom Metazoa; phylum Arthropoda; class Insecta; order Coleoptera; family Carabidae; genus Nebria; species Nebria ingens. Next base: position 249,202 of record JADQWA010000287.1, on the reverse strand, counting down.
CGAAGGAAACTTATACATATATAGCTATAGCAAGACACAAACATACGTTTCCATAATAATAAATTACAAGCGACACACTAATCCCTATTGTTAATCATGTTCCCCATCTTAATGGCGCGCTTTTTGGGCCAAGTTTGTAATCGTGGCGGGAGCGTCCGTGTTAAGTGTCGCGATTCCGATGACGGATGTCGTCGACTTCATGCCATACCACAACCTCCAAAAGAAGGCCAACGTTGTTCTTACTCCCTCTCTGTCTTTGGTTCTTATAACGCATATTATTGAGTTGAACATCGGAGAAACGTGAGGCGCACACTAACTAATCACTTTCTCTCTCTCTCTCGCTGTTTCTGTCATCACGACACCATCAAAACCGGCCGGCGTCGTATACGAAACTTTTTAATTTTATTTTCAGTGTATCAAAGAAAAACTTGCTAAAATTAATCAACGTATAGTAATAGTAATAATAATAATAATTTGTAGACGCGCGATGGAAATAATCAAGTTAGCATTTTTTTTCTTCTGCAACAAGAAAACTACGAGTGAGCGAGTTAGTGAGGTTGAATGAATTGAAAGACGACAATAAAAACGTGGGGAAGAATAAGATTTAAATGGGAACGGTCTTTCCGCAAACTGCATTACTTATGCTAAAGGCAATTAATTTGTCCGTGGATTAGCCGTGCATCCTGGCACAGGCACCTCGCTCGTTCGTTCGTTCGTGCAAGAGTTCTTTTAATTAAGTTTAATTAACGTTACCAAAGTCCGACACGGCGTGTTAAGGAGCAGACGGGGTTTCTTTACTCTCTCTCTCTCTCTCCCGTTCGCGTACTCTGATCTATGATGATCTTATTACTTGAGGGAGGGATGTGTACCGCTGCCACCACTAAAGGGTAACTAAAAGCGAAACGGGCCGCAAAATGAACGATTTGCGGCAACAGCAGCACCGGAGATATCTGAAAAGTTCCCTCCAACTGGAATTAAAATGTCATTCTTCTGGGCAATAAAAAATTAAAAGAAAATTAAACTACCTCCATCGGAAACGCCTGTCTGTGTTACGATGCGACAACTGTTTACAAGTATCTATCTGAAATGGCTTCTTTTCCTGATGGTAGTAGCTACATATAACGATATAGGTAATACAAATCGTATGTATGATGCCCTGACCGGAGTTTAGTGTTGGGTGGACTGCCAATAGATTTGCAATCACAGCACGTGGCCGGTGATCAGACACCGGGCAGAAATTGGCAGTAACCTGAGTGAGAAACAAGTTACGAACGAACGAACGAACGAACGTACGTACGTACGTATAGACGGAAAATTAGCAATTTCCCTTTGCGACCGGTGACGATAGCCGCAAGGACCGCGCGGTGCTCTCTTAGACATCCTCTATTTGCATAAATAATCAGAGAGCCATGCAAATAGCTGGGGTCGTAGCATTAATTACCTAACTATGTATATTATCTGGGCCAGGAGAGATGCAGTTGGCGCCAAAACCACGCCTGCCTCCTTCCTTCCTTCCTTCCCACTCACCCGCCTAAAACAAAACAAAACTCGACGCCAGAAGCTCTGTCTTTAATTAGTTCTAATTAAATTTCCGTAATTGCGTATTTCTTTTCCGTGAGAAACCATCGCACCGCAGAGCAACCAGAGGAAAGAAAGTTTGCAGACGTTCTAGACGTGCGCATATGATTACAACCACCATCCAAGGTTAATCAAGCTGTTTCATTCCCATAGGTGAACTATATTATTATTACAGTTATACAGATATAAGAAAATATGATTAGATTCAATGACAGGGAAATAATGTTGCTATGAAGAAAGTAGGTAGGTAGGTAGATAAGTGATGATGATACAGTTTACGTTGCGAATAAAGTGGGTAGGTATATAAACGTATGTACATATATACGTATATAGTACGCATCACACAGTTCGCGCGCGGGTGTTTATAGGTGCGTGCTGCCAACGACAGGAGACACAATCTGTCTAGATGGATGATACGCGTCTCTTCCATACGCGGAGACGCCTTTTCATTGTAACATAAATCGCACTGTACCTCGGCTCTCGACACACCTTTCCCCGTTTTGCATATTCTCCCGCCACGCCATCACCAACGGCTGCTGAATATAAGGAAAAACTGCCCAAACTTAAATAAAACACAACGATGTCATATACTTGATTCCACCTAGACACCAACATGACTCGCACAATTTAACTCCTATTTTACAACAAATATGATATTTATATTTTATGCTATGCACATATAAAGTACTTTTTTGAAAACTATTCCTGAGGTGTTACAAAGTTATAATTTAATTTAAAAAAATTATATTGTGGAATCAAGTATGGTGGCAAGTGGATTATTTTGTATATAATACGTTTATATATATATATATATATATATATATATATATATATAATATATATATATATATACGTGGACAGGAATGAGTAGTTCATTAATTTCAGTTTGTGTGGGTTTGTCCTCTGGTGTTCGTTGTGTGTGTGTGTGTGTAAAGTCGACTTGCGCGGCGTATTGTTGCCTGAAGAGGAGAGTAACACCTTTTTCGTGTTCGCGACTAGAGACACCGCCACGCCGCCGGCCACGATATGCAAATAGTGCGCTGACTCTTCGAAGTAGATGCATGCATATAGGCAAAGCAAAGGGGGACAGACAGACCAACCAAGTACGACTGCTCTGCGGTCAGACCATCACGGACTCAAGCCGATAACTTCATCGTGAACGCCGTCGTTAACCCGGCAATACGTGAACTGATGACGTGGCTAAGATTCCAAACTGTTTAGATTTGAATAGCTAGCTTTCAAAATCAAGTCACGTAGACATCAGGTACCTAATACTATAATACCTTACAACGAATCCAATTAAATAGGAACAAATGTAATAGAATTTTGTAATTGTAAGTTTACCTACATATTTGGTGAAATTAGAAAGTGTACCGTATGAACATGTAAGCAAATGATAATATCAATGTACGTATAACAAGAGAAGACGAAAGCTTTCGTAGCCCAGGAGCTTAAGTACACTGCAAAAGTAAATAAACGCACAACAATCAACCGCATACACACATACACACATTCGCATTTGAAGCAGTACGACGCGTTTCACAGAATTGTAAAAGATAAACATGGTGTGAAATTGAAAGCTTTAATAGAGGTGGTGGGTATTACAATTTAATGCATGTATACGCTTGATTCAATTTGGTGATACGAATTGATGTGATATTCGGGAGTCAACACATCGGCGATATCGTCGTGCGATCCGCGCGTTCGTTGTCATACATCACGTAATGTATTCATAATTGAATAGTACTCGTACATACATACATACATATATACTACAAATGATAATATTGACAGTCGAATGAACGGCCGATTGTTTAAAATATACTACAGTGAAAGTGGAGTAAACCCTTTACATAACAAATATTACTTAAGCAACGCTACAAACTGACTTTCTCGAATAATTAATTCAAAATATTTGCATTCCTTGTGGTACACACAATTCATCTTATATTCACTTTTTCTCGCGATTATACTGAGGGTTGTTTTCAAACATATGCGAAACCAATGCTTGTTTCTGAAATATATATTTTTATCACTAAAATCCATGAAGCAAAAGTCGTAATGTTTGTGCAATTTGCTATGGTGATACATACATACATACATACATACAAACACTTTTTAACGTCCATTGAGCTTTTGTCATATTCTACCGTTTGCAATAACAAAACGATGTTATATACCTATACTCACATATGTACGTACATATATACATAGATATATGATGAATTCAATGCATATAATAAATAATGCATGCACATTACATAAAAGGGGTGCAATCTAGTGAACCATAAGAAGAAAGCAATCACCATTGGTGAATAGCGATGAGTGTGTTCGTCATCATAACATATCAGAGAGTGATAGTTTTTCTCATCGCATATTGACAAATTACGCAGAAGGAAAATGTTAAAAGTCACAGAATGAATGCTTAATATGTTAATAGTGGCGTGGCGTGGCGTGGCGTGGCAACTCGATCCAAGTCCATAAATAAATATGCAGCGTTTCCGTTTTCTGCCTCGCTAAATGTCTGTGCGCGTCGTATATACCTTCTCCGCTCGCTATCTACTATCTATGCATTTGAATATTTTTATGAATCACGAATTAATTGTTCATTCGCGAATATTTCACATTATCTGCGCGCACGCGTGCGTTGCGTTACGTTACGTTACGTTACTGGCTCCACTCTGGCTTTGCAGTTAACAGCAGGAAAACTATAAATATTAAAAGTAACGCGGAAATTCTTACTCACACCTCACACCCACATTTACTATTACAACGAAAAGTCATAACAATTGAAATTAATGGCAAATTAATCAATGCTATTCGAGCTACTTCTTCAACTTTCAAATACGAACTTTGTTTCGGTTATATATGTACACCAAAATTAATCAATTGATTTCGGGAAAAAGCGTGATACTGTTTATGATAATTTATCTATTTTAATCAAAATAAATATGAAGTAACCACGTTATTATAATTTACCATCACTAAATAGTGTTGGTTTATAATAATAATAACAGTTTCTATTTTGCAATATGTATATATATATATATATACGAGTATATATATAATAATATATGTGTGATGTATATACGTATATGGTAGAATTTATTACTAGGCGTGTTTTATGCTAATAAGAAGATCTGCGCAGAACCAGTGGCATCAGTAGTAATTTAGAGGAAACGGCAGCACAGCGGCGTGGCGGCGTCGTGGAGGAGAAAAGCTCTCTTCACTTGAATCTCAGATCACGCAATAAAACATCGGTGTCGTCTGGTGCTGCCGCGCCGCTGCGAGAGATCGTGGCCATGGAGCTGAAGGGTGATACACGCACCTCGCACCACCAACCGCTCGCCCCCGGCACGCCCCATCAGCCGCCTTCACTAATATGTTAAAGTTCAATTCCATTTACGGCCGTTTGTCTTTTGGCTTGACCCGAACATAATTCTTTCTTGCTTGTTTTGTTTGCCCTCTTCGGCCGGACAGATGCGTGTGTGCGGTCACTTTTCCACCAGTGTTAATCTTTAACTTTGGTTTATATCTCCTACTACATGTGACAACTTACAATTATTATTGATCGAAAAAAGAACTATTGAACTATGCAAACTAATTCCACTGCTGTGTTGGACTATACCTACACCCATACGTACATACATACATACATACATACATACATATGTACATATATAGAATGTTTGCAGAAATGGATTGGACAGTTATACACTCTACATAGTGTATATACGTATATACTATAGTCAGTGTTTGATCATGGTGAACTGAATTGAACTGAACTGAAGTGAAGTGAAGTTGAGGTTTTGGTTTCCGAACAGCGTGTCAACAGGCCGCGGAAGTTTCGTCCTTACCTACCTACAAGCTGCAGCATACTATATACATACGGTAAACAGGCGTGTTTTCCTGGGGCTCTAAGGACTGAACCACAGCCATCCGGGCTGAAAATGGGCAGCTGGGGGTCAGAGGGCGCCCGCAGGTCGCGGTCAGAGTGATCAAACCACCATTAACTTACACACGTCACACAACAATCTCTCTCTTCCTCCCATAGACACACACACACACACACACACACACAAAGAAAACTACAAAGCGATACCACTACTTTGATTTCTCAAATAGTTGGAGGAAGAACGAAAAAATAATATAAAACTTTTCAATGCTATAGCAAATATCAGTAATCACTTATTGGAATGATGATAATAATAATAATAATAATAATAATATGTGTGCCACTCCTCTAGATATTCCAAATAGCCAAGGCCGATTTGATTCGATCTGTAAACAATAATATCTATTATTCCAGCAGGCAGCAATGAATGAGCGAAGAAACGCGAATGAAGACACAGCAATTTATATTTATTGCACAAGAGAACCGGGTAAAGATTATCCCCGTATCAAAATTACACGAAAAAAATTATAGACCGGAAATGTAGATTTTTATGGCATTCTTTTGTTCCGACACCGAGAGGAAAAGAAGAAGAAGAACATCTACGAAAGGAAACGGGGCGGTAAAAACACACACACACACACACACACGAACACAAATGAAAACGAAAATAAAATTTTATTCAGCCTGGCTATATTTATGACAGTGGGTCGCGGCGATACACACAATATTAATATGAACATGTCCGATAAGAACCGAACCGATATTAATATCAATAATGATGGGCGAATTAGAATCGAGAAAATGTGCATAATAATAATAATAACATCATTGACTATAGCTGACAAATAACAATAGTTGCGGGTGTATTAAAGTTTGTGCATTGTGCAACTTTTGGTGTAATTTAACAACTGCAATAACCGAGAAAGTAAACATTTTCAAATGAAATTATGCTGCAGCACAATGTACCGTACCGTACCGTACCGTACCATACCGTACGTAACATATACATATAATATTGCGTTACATCAGAAAAGACGAGCGGTCGGCGTTTGGTTTGTTGTCTGTAAAGCACAGGAGAACGTGTTCGCTTCACAGAGACAGCAAATGTAAGAATGCAAATTTGCATGATAATGTACAGTGGCACTGTTACACTTGGGCCCGCGGAGATTCGACAGGACGGGACTTTGCACTCAACTATGGTACATACATACATACATATATATATATATATATATATATATATATATATATATATATATATATATATATATATATACACCTTTGCTTTCATATACCTACATACAAACATACGTATACACTTAATACAAAGCTAATTGTTATACAAAACAAATATTCTATTATATATGGTATTAAAATGGTATTTTTCACATTTAAATAGATTTTAAATCAAACCACCATTAATTAGAGAGAATATATCTATAAAAGTCGTTAAGGCCACACACACACACACACATAAGTATTAATATTAATAGTTACATAGATCGATTTGTATGGTTGTAAAAATATCGTATGTATTCTTTGAAATGCGATCAGAAATATGTCTAGATTTATTGAGCTTCTTTTTTTTTCGTTGGTATATATGGCAATAGGTGAGTTCATTTGTCAGAAGATGATTGATATTCATATGGAAACGAATCCAAACAGTCCTGTCCTGTGATGTAAGAAGCCACGGTGCAAGGAAGCGAGCGAAGGATAATCAGCAAACATTTGCATCAGAAATGCCTCAAAGTTGCCGGAGAGTCAACTATCGAGCCACAACCAAGAAAATAACCAACCTCGCAAATAGATGCATTCAAAAAAGGATAAATAAAGTTTGGTCATTTGTAAACGCGTGTAACTAGTATGTGTTACAAACATACAACATACCTACATATACAAAACGGATAAATGTGAATTTGTAATCGTGTCACGTACGTTGACACGACTGACTCATCAATTTTATGATACTTGATTAACCAACGTATGCATACCTAGTTTGAGCCACACAATTAATCCATTTGTATTATTTTATACATATAATTAACTTGATATTCATAAGGGTCAGTAATACACTTGTAAAAAAATAAATTGTTTCTATTCCATTTGTATATAAATCCTTAGGCAATTTAGAGTGTACGTTAGATATGATGATGATAGTAGTAAACAGAGGAGGAGTACATACATGTAAACATTTATATATATATATATAAAAGGACAAGCGGTGGGAGTAATTTTTTTTGTGTTGTGCAAACGGAAGCTTTTAGCTCGAGTTTTCGGTCCATTTCTCAACACATATATGAAAATATTCTCGTTGTACCTATGTATATATGTACATACCTACAACATCAACCATAATATATATTGTGTAAATCCGTTCCGCTTTTATCTCAAGTTATTTATCTCTGTCCAGCGAATGAACGCGGCGACGGCCGGGTTACAATATACCTAGCAGCTAAAATAAGATATATTGCTAGTGGCATGACAGTGGAAAATGACACATACATATCTCTATTGATTCTTATAAGAACATTTTGTGAATTAAAGAAGCAATGATGAGGTGTGTGTGTGTGTGTGTGTGTGTGTGTGTGTGTGTGTGTGTGTGTGTGTGTGTGTGTGTGTGTGTGTATGTATGTATGTATGTGTGTGGTGGACGTTGACACGAAAGCAGACACAATTTCAAAAAGTCATAAATGTCGCCGCCGTTGGAATGACCGTTTTTAACTTAGATTTCCGTCAGATACCAACGGAGAAATGTGACTCGTTTTTCACGTAATTATTTCCCGTAATCCGTTCCAACTTTATTTTTGACATTTAAGACAGCTTACGACCCAGGTTTCTAATGAAAAATATTAACTTTGTCTTTTTATTTGTTATAATTTTTATTATAAAATCTAATTTAGCTAAAGTTATAAAGCGCGTCGAATGGCCAATTTGTGATGAATAATAATAATAAAATCAACTAACATTTGAATCGATTTTTATTTGGGATATTTTTAAAGTTTATAATACGTGTGCAGGTAATAAAAGCATTTTTAAACCGATTTTAATACGAAATGAAGTGTCAAAATTGCAATAAACACTTTCATAGTTCAATGAAATGGGTATTGCTCATGTTCTGGAACAATAGCATTGAAATGAACACAATGATGATCGAAGCGGGCCATGGAACAGGGCATAGAGTTTTGATCGCGACATTAACACATTACTAAATATACCTTCGGTGTACGATTATTATACGTCATATACGTATATACATACATACATACATGAGTTGCAAACCGGTGCCATGGACATTCCTATATAAACAACATGTGAGGGGGCACACATACAATAGCTCCACCGGAACGTAACGGGCGACGCGACGCACTAACTGTTTGCACGCGAGAGAAAGAGAGATGTCTAGATAACAACACCTACGCAGCGATAAACATTTCATTTAACAATGATGCGCGATGATTTTAATGGGCAATGACACGCACTGCTCCATGTTTATATGTATTAGTGCTGTTGAGGTACACACACACATGTGTGTGCATGTGTGTGTATGCGTTTGTGATTCTATCATTGATATTAACAGTAAAGTGGATATTTTATATAGAAAATTATTATCATTTTATATATATATATATATATATATATATATATATATATATATATATATATATATATATATATATATACATGCTGAAGTTGCATTATAATCTGTGAAGAATTATTAATTGTAGATGTTTATTTGTTTAAGGAGTAAAACAACTAAATCAATGAACTTTTCTAATTCTTTATTATACTAATACTGTTTCAGAATACTAAAAATGTTACAAAATCTAATGAATTTTAGGTATGTCCACTTATGAATCTAATATCAATGGGTTAGTATATATATATAGGCGCAAAATGGTATCGATGATGCCAGAACAATAGTTCCGCACCGTGCACACTTCGGTAATTATAAGTGCAAACACACAGCAAATAATAATTGCGTTTGGTACTGTGCCCATGCAAATTGAAAATTAATACATGAAACACAGACACACACACACACATTTCGATGGGTCCACGTATACCTACACTTCTCTCTCGCGTGTCTAATAATTAATCAGTCAGTGGCTCGCGAGGGGGCGCTGCAATGACGCGATGTGGTCACTGGACAGTGTCGAACGAGGTATATGTCACACAAATGCCCACGCGATATAATGCTGTATTGTGATTGTGTACTATGTATAATGATGACAGCTTTTCATGTGTTGCCTTTTTTATTTTAAATCACTTAATTTTGATTTGTCACGTAGGTATACCTAATAAGTAGGTAGATATACCTATGTTCATTAGTATATATTTATAACTAATATTAGGACACTTTCTTATAAAGTATATAATATGATGCAGAAATTATTTATATTACTTCATGAAACCATAACTTATAAAAGATAAATGTTTCTATTAGTTAAAAAGGGGCTTCAGTGTATGTACACCCTACAATTCAGTATGGAATATGACTTGCGATAAATCTAGTAAAGCTATATACACTCTGGTGACGATTTATGATTCGTTTATTATTCAGAATGAATGTAATTCAAAAAAGTTCGCGAGTGAAAGAGACAATATCCCTTAGTGTTGTGATTTCAATAAGAAGTGTGTCCGTGTTTTCATTTTACTTTTAGTGCTGTTTTTTCATTTTGTCTGATTGGTGGCGATGGTGTGTGGCGAATGAACTAAATAACAACAAACGTCGGCAATACAAAACACCGCGAGTGGTTAACAAGATTGGCCCGTTATTAAGATTGCAATCAGTTTTATTTCCCACAATAAACGTTCGCCGTGGTGCGTTAGCGAATCAGGGTGAGGTAGAACGAGGTGAGCCAACAGAGGTCACCGTCACAACATATCTCTAAGGATTATTCACTAACTCTATCTATATCTTTCATTTTAACTAATTTTAAATTGTTTTCATTAACGGAACATGAATTAATGTTTAAAATATTGTTTCTAATTATAAAAACAGAATTGAATAAATATATATATTGGAGGTTTTTTTATTTATTTTTTGTTGGGGAATCAGAAGTGATGATTTGAAGGCTTGAAATGTCGTGTTTTCGCGCGTGCATGTATTGGATTGGAATGGCGCGTCGGAGCATTTGGCTGGGCGATATGACATGATTATGCGTCAGAGGAGGTGGTATATCCGTCCGCGAGCGCCCAATCTTGTGATTACTTGATCCCGAAACTGGCACGCATTCAGAAGAAGCCCCAGTCCAATAACTAGCGATGATATCAAAGCAGAGCAGAGCAGAGCAGAGCAACGCTGTGTTACCGACTTATTTCCATTTTTCCTTGCCTTGAGAGCCAACGCTGGCCGTCGTTGCCGCTGTCGCTGTCGCCGTTGTGATGTTTATGACATACAGTTTTCTTCCCCCTACTTCGTACTAATAAAACACAGCATTCACACTCGTTGAAAACATTTTTTACATATGCATTTGAATATAGGCTTGATGCGACGCGAACGCTTGATAGATATCCATCTCTGAGTAGGTCGAAAATTCTATCAGGACACTCTGCGCTTTTACATTTGGCATGAATGTGAGTGTATTATATAAACTATATATAAGAGTGAGTGGTTCTATCTATATTATATTGCTATATATATATATATATATATATATATACGCGTTGTTGTGTTTATCGTTGGAAGCACCGTGGCGGCGCCGGCCGGAACTGCGATACTAGCCGCCGCAGCATGGGGTACATCGGACAAATTCAAAACGGTTAAAATAACGACGAAGCCCTGCGCATACATGGATGTATGTGTGTGTGTGTGTGTGTGTGTGTGTGAGGGTATTACCACGAACGTGCTCTGCATCCGAACGTAAGAATCACCCGTGACGCCATACGTAAACCTGCACACACACTCACTCAGTGTCCGAGCATAACCTGGCACAAATTATTATATTCTATGCATTACATGTAATAGAACCAGTCTTTAGTTTAGAAAAGTATATTAACACGATTTGTAGAAAGTAAAAAAAAGAAAAAGAAATAATGACCACTTCAAACATAAGCTATATACATATATATATATATATATATATATATATATATATATATATATATATATATATATATATATTATATATATATATATATATATATATATATATATATATATATATATACTAACAAAAATAGTATATGGTTTATTTTTTCTTCATGTATTCGATAAATGCATCGAAATTAAATGCAAACAATACTACACTATATAAGTATATTATATATATATATATATATATATATATATATATATATATATAACAATATATAGTATATATATATATATATATATATATATATATATAATATATATATATATTATATTATATATATCATGTATATTCGATATATGATATATATATATATATATAATATATATATATATATATATACTATATATATATATATATATATATATATATATATATATATATATTATATATATAATATATATATATATATATATATATATATATAGTGTTGATTTTATTTTACTACTAGTGCCATTCGATCGACTGTTTTATATATGTAGTGATAGGGTAGTGAATGGACTATATATATACGAATATGTAGGTATACGATTGTTTTGCTGAAATTGTAAAGTTAGCGTTGAACATTGTATGTTATTTGAGAAGCCGTGTAATGGTGGACATAACCGTTCTCTCTATACGTTGCGACCGATTGTCAGATATATTATATACATTTACACTTGCAATACGACGCAATATCCTTCCGTACCTACATACTTAAGTTAAGTGAAACATGTGTGGATATGCCACATCGATATACTCGTATTTGAACTAGTTCTTTTCACGATATAAGTGCTACACCGTCCTTTAGCTATGCTTTTAGATTGGCAGGATAACAGATTGAAACAAAATATTTGAAAAACATACTTATACCCACCTAGCATCTTCAAAAATATATGTGAATTTAAAATACGGCAATTGTCAGTATAGATGTTGAAGCAAGATTTGTAGGTCTGCTGGAGGTTGTAACTTTATGACCACATCGAGGTATACGGAAACTATATATGTATGTACGAGCTGACCACAAGAACCACGTCTGTTTCCTTCGGTGTGATCGAGGTGAGTGGTATCAGCTGTCTGGTATGGTGGAGGAGGAGGAGGAGGATTTGGCTTGAAACTAGATTTCAGAAGCAAACTGAAGTAAACGCCAGAGGCCGTGCCGTGTCAGTCAGCTAGCTAGCTAGCTAGTAGAAGCAGAGTACACAACGCTATGTTGTGGTTACAATTATACCGGTCCATGGATTGTTCACGGAAATCAAAGCCAACAGACGGACGGCCTTTGCGATGGTCGGTTTGAAATCTCAAGAGATATTGACCGATGCGAAAAGCTGGGTGTAAAGTGTTGGATGGATAATTTTATATATTGTGCCGCATGTGTACCTACTAGAGGAATAGGTATCACCTGTCTGTGCGTGGTGGCGTTCTAGTAAATTGAAAGTAGCATTGGGGTGAGGGGGAACCACATCTGAACGATGCGGTCGTGCACAAAATTGGATTTCGCAGTCCGGGACTCAACGACAAAGAAGAACTGACTGTCGGGCACGTTACCACCAAAGTCTATCGCCGCACCGGGTGGATATCATCAGAGAGATGGAACCGAGGTGCGGTCACCAAAGTGTAAATAAATTCAACAAGAAAACTGAATTAAAGTTACACCTACAAAAAAACCAGGGGGAAAAAAAGAAACGCCGCTGAGGAATGAAGAAAAAACAAAGAGAATGGAAAAAAGACCATATTGCTGTACGCTACAATTTGCACCCGGTTCTTAGTAGCCATTAAACTAGGATTGAAACATTTAAACTTTTAAAGAAAAGCCGCAACTCTCGAAAGTTTCCATCCGCCGAAGAATAGCCACCCACCCATCGCACCAGGTGATGGTGAAACACTTTTTTTTCTTTTCTTTTTTTTTTTCCTCAACCAACTTAATGAAATTTTATTTACGTGCATTATCACACTTTGTGACCAGGATGAAAACGTGTGTATTGAAACACAGAGAAATAAATATTACGTATTGCGAAAGATAAAGTGTGCCTATAAAGAAGTTTGAAAACCGCTGCTAAAGTCCATCGTTTTAAGATTGTACCTACATTAGACAACAAGAATGCAGAAGAGCTCTGTGTATTTTCATTATAAGTTTAATAATTCAAAGCAACCGAAAAGATTTGCAATTTCAACAGAAGAAGTAAACGAAGCGAGAGAATAAAGAGCAGCAGGTGATGAGTTGGACGTAGGATGTAGCTAAATTTTATCCCTTTCCTCTTCCTCCTCCTTCTCCTCCACAAACGTAAATAAACGGGATTGATAAACTAAATAAGTATTTAATTCCGATTCCACAGAGCAACTGTGCGAATCTAAAATGCAAATTCAGATTACAGAACAGCAGCAATGGGAGTGCTCTTAGGTAGGGGGCAGGCATAGGAGGAGGAGGAGGAGGAGGACGACGACGACGATGACGACATTGCGAGTTTGTCTACCACCATCTACCTACATTACAAGCATCAAGTTTAAAGCTGTAGAGCAAACAAGGACACACCTAAATCTATAGCCATCTGCTCTCAGCGAGGATTATCGGAAAGCAGATCAAATCCGAGGAACGCCGTGGTGCGGTCAACGTTGCCCGATCACCTATCGCCGTTTACCCAGACACACTCTGCAAACCACTTATACCGCTATTTGCCAACAGCCAGAGAAACTTTCATGTTGATCAGTTCACAAGAAGAACAAGAACAAGAAGATACAGTAGCTTGTTTAGATTACAGATTTACGTTTCTATCTCGAATTCTTTTGTCTGTTTCCAAATAATAATAATATTTAAGTATTGATGGGTTTTTTTGTTTTTTTGTTGTTGTTGTGTCGTTAGTTTAATATCAAACGTCTGTGCCAAAGCTTCCAGGTGAATGTGTCGCTATCGGGCTGATCAAATGATGATTGTCTGTGTGAAGAGACGCGGGCGCGGGGTGAGACACGTTCTTTAATCTCAGCACCGTATTTAATATCCGGTGCATCAGAGACACCTCGTTCCTTTGTGCACGTCGCATATATCTGGTTGGCTGATGCTGCTGGTATGTATATACATACATACATACATACGTAGGACATAGGTAAGAGAGAAGAACGATGGAATAAAAAGTTAGATAGACCGAAGCGGACGTTAGACAAAGAGCGAGCACTCTTTCATCATCGGGTGGTACGATTGCTGTAGGCGACCCGTGTCTCTCATTTGTTTCTGGCTGATTTGTGTCGTATAATGGAGCGGTGGAAGCGGCGGCAGAGGCAGCAGCAGTAACGGTGTAGCTGGCGGCTGGAAAAACACCGCTGTGACACCTCCAAGTGACATCCAATTTCCAACCATGTCATCGTGCATCGCACACGGCAACACGGTGCTACTAGTGATGAGTTTGCTTGTCTACTGACCATTTCGCTTCTGACAGCTTTACACATATGATGATGATGATGATGATGGTGATAATAATACTTTAGTCTTTTTCATTTTGCCTTCTATTCACAATAGACGATTTTTTTTATTACTTTTTCATATATTGTTGAATCAAATATTTGTATGTTGTTATTAAATAGATCATTTATGTGGTGCGTGTGTGTGTGTGTGTGTGTGTATCATAAGATAAACTGTCGTTGGTTATTGCGTCAATATTGTTAGTTGGCTCGTTAAAACAAGTGCCTAGCAGCCCCGTAACTGCTCACCACACAATGTGTAATCATAATCGTGTTGTATAAGAAGAAGAAGAAGAAGAAGAAGGATTCGCTTGTTCACTCACTCACTCACTCACTCACTCGCCCGCTTCGGGATGAGATTCATACGGGGTAACAGAGTGCTTTAATGGGTTCATGGCCACATTATCACTCGCGCGCAAAAACGCGCGCTCATCTTAGAACGACTCATAACTGCACTTTGGTTACGATTAAAACTCATCGTTACCCGTATACGTATGTATGTATGTACGTACGTACGTACGTAGGTACAGATGACGATTGCTTGGATTCGTGCGGTTAAACACAAATGAAAGATTCTGAATTCATAACAACCCCATTCGGAAACACAGTCGTCGAATAAAAATAACGATCATATGATTAAAACCGATTTTTATGGGGCTATATATTATCTAGATGGCAGCCGAAATTACTGTGTAGGTACGCTTTATTTACTTCCTTTTTTTTATAGTTTCTGAGATTAATATCTATCGTTTCACTTCATTTATCTATAGTTTGTAGCAAGCAAATAAAGAATATGTAGTACATCAATTACAATTTTTATAAATGCACCAGATGAATTGCGTAGCATTGTATATATGTACCTAATAAAACATGGTGATAAAATTTAAACAAAATCTTACCCTAGGGTTCATCAATTAAAAGCGTTACATTGGCCGGCTTTTGGTTCTAATCATAATAATAATCATGTATCCGTAGAATAAAATGATTTTATAGACGGGCGCGTGGGGCACATTTGTGGCGGTTAAATCGGTCGTTATTTTTTCTTGCAACAATTAAATATAGTCGCAGCGCATCCCTCGCACAGCCATTACGTATTCAGAGAGATCCCTTTGCGGCTCGTGGACAGTTAATGGAATCCGTGAATGTCATGCGTTTTCTTATGCCCATTTACGAACAGCATTAAACTTTGTTCCAAACACACACACACACTACACACTTGGCGATCTTAGACCGCAAAACCACTTTCTCCATTTACCAACTATGGTTGGCAAGCGTGTGCTATGTATGTATGTATATATATAACGCTATACGCGGGGTCTCGGATAGATCACATTCCTCCGACGTCTTGTTTTAAATTGCTGAATTAATATACTCGCTCACAAGACCCTTGGTCATTTTATTTTATAATATAGAATGTTTATTAAGAGTTGTTGTTTTTTGCTTGCTTTTATTCATTGGAATTTCATAAACAAATATACCTACTAATTTATTAACAAATTGATTAAATTTCCATATGAAATGATATGATATGTATATGAAAGTCATCTGTATGAATATAGCAATGAATTGAATAAAATAAAGTGTAGGTATAATATAGGTATAATGTATCATGAAGTGAACAAAACGAAGTGTAAATTTGATTTTCTGTAAAAAGCACAGAGGATAAACGTGTGTATTAGTATTAGAAGAGGGATGTCGACGAATTGGACAGTGTGCGAGGGATGAAACAGAAGCAGAACAAACATCGAGGGGTCGGAGATCCTGGCTCCGCGGCAATCAACTCTAATCGATGCTGTAATCCATCACACAGGTCGTCGAGGGTGGTGGAGGCGGTGCACGACATCGTGTATCGGCGACGGGATGCGCGTGACTATACACTATATACACGTACATACATACATACATACATACATACATACATACATACATACATACGTACGTACAAACGACGGCTTTGCCTTTTTCTCTCCTCAACTAACTGCAATTATGTCGGACTAAGGTCCGTCATGCTACATAGATTGCTGACCGGTCTTCCTTCTTTCCTTCCTACGTTTGTCAGATTGAAATCGAAACATCACAGACTTAAATACTTTGTTCGTTTCTACCAACAGTAACAATGGTTTTTTTCTTCTTCTTCTTCTTCTATATACAAATACGCGATTGTCCATTATACATACCTACGACAGGGCCAACAAGAGTAAAATAACAATCTGTTGGTAAACGATATTTAACAAGTACACGTATTTACATGAAGAATAAATATGTATAAAGGAAGTTATGCATAAATGTTGTAATCAAGTCTAGTTAGTTAACGTTTTAAATATGAAATACAGTATAAATAAGGGAAGAACATTAATAAACGCGAAATGCATGTTGTAAAAGGCCACATTCTGGTTATCTCATGCAAACACCAACCGTTGTAATCGTTGCGCCACTGTAATATGTATGTATGTTTTTAACACATCGTACTACAGGTTAAGAAACACCATAGCCGTCCCTCCATATATATATATATATATATATATAGAGGTGTTTAAACATATTTACTATTTTATTATTAAATGCTTAAGTATATATGTTTTAAATTAGAATAAAAAATGTATTATAGAATAAAATATTTATACAAAAAAAGCAGCTTTTTATTCTCTCAACGTATGTATGTATATATGTATAATGTATGTACGTCTATGGGACGCTTGTAGATAGAGTAGCGCAGTTCCAACAGTAATTACAGGGCACGTCGGTAACAGGAGTACTTCACGTACGACACTAGAACACGTTTGCAAACAGTATTTGACAAGTTACACGTACGAGTATCTACAGACCGCATGTCTACAGGTTACAAGAGAGCACTCTGGCTTTGCGCCCATCGCGCCAACGCCAACCCCCTTGGCAATAGCTGCGCGCCGACCGACGTTACGCTGAAGAGGCACACGGATTGCTAAATTAAACAAACCGCTTCTCTATCTCTCACTCAATTCGCCGCGTTATGTTGCGTTGCATTACGTTGTGAATGAATTTTATACTAACGTTGTACTTATAGCATAGTAGGTACTCTAGACTTGAAACAAAATATCTCTTCACCTGATTCTAATTCAATTCTGGCAAATTGTTGTATTAGATATACCATTTTTTTTTGTTTTATCACAGCTTATAAACTTTAAGATGAATAGTTTTGTTTTGAAACAAAATCATATGTGCAACGTATTAAGAATTTCATGTTAATTTAAACGGGACGTCGCTTACCATGTCGTCGATCGTAAAAGGGACATTAACTACAATCAAAGAAACGATGTTCGCAAAAGAGAACAGTCTAGTAAGAAATAAACGTATGAGCGAGCTGCATATGAAGGTGATTATGTTGATGAATTGCTCTAGGGTACGACATGTCGGTGCGGTGATGTCTTTCACAGTCCATAATAAAACTACCTTCAGACAAGACACGTTTGAAGTAGGAATGCGGCGGCGGCGGCGACAACGACGACGGGATATGACATTCTAGATGGCGCCTGCCATGAAGTCAACACTCTGTCGGTGCAGGCAAGCAGATATTATTACGATTATGATTATGGCCAACCGCGAGGTGCATGCTAATGACTCGCGAACATCTTCTATATTCATCATCTTACATATACATAGGTACCTACTGCGTTCATACGATACGCTCTCTTTTCTGATGCACACATTTTATATGCTAACTTTTGGGACTCTAATAGTGGGTATATGAAGAAAGGTTTAAAAAATAAATTAAAAATTGAAATTACATCAAGGTTGCTGATATCAAAGCACCTCCACCAAAAAAATATTAATATTGTTGATAATTTTAGCTATAGTAGTATAGTTTTTGTTTAAATAATCTAATCTAATAAAATACGATATAATAGTTGCAAGAAGAAATAAAATACGTTGAAAACATATCATATAAACGTGGTGCGTGGGACGACATACAGGCGTCGCGTCGGCAATTTGGTATTTAAAAGCGGCATTAGAAGGTGTTACGGCGTCAACGACACTCGTTTAATTAATGGTGCATAATTTCCACGAAAAACGATATAATATTTTCTAAAATACCTTGGATTAAATCTTTAATTAAGATTTAAATTAGTTCGGTGTCAGAAGGGTTGCGTTGAATAAATGAAGAGGTGTTTAAGTTGTCAGTTGTAAACGATCGCATGCGGAAAAATAGTCAAGATAAATGAAACTTATTCATATTTTGTAGTTGGACCAATCAGTGTTTCTAATGCGACGACAATAACAGACTAGGTATATACTAGTTAATTGAAAGATTAATAATTTTTGATTACTAAGTATTATTGGAAAACAAGTCGCCATTTGAGTGGTATAAAAGATGATGGACTGTTTTTATTATTGAAAATAAAACACTTTCCGGTAATTTGGGAACCGTAAAAAATAAAAGTAATGCCCCATTTAAAATCGTTAAATCATTGTAAAGCACTTTCCATTTTCAGGCTCGTCCACATTTCGTGATAGGAGGGGAGGGGGAGACAACCATTGAAAACCAATCGGAAGATGGGAACGGCGTGCCGTGAGCAAGCACCGACCTAGCTACAATTTAAATCCTCCACGATTCACGGAAGAATTAATAGAAGAATCGGGCGGACGCTATTTTTTTTTTTTTTGCACGGAAACTTTCAATAATGATTTACGGACGCCGTCGTAAACATATTTCATTCTTCATTGTACTATGGCATTTGTGAGGGGGGGGGGGGGGGGGGAGAAGAGAGAAAGGTTTGAATTGCTCCTCTCTAGTTGAGAACGAAATTATAGTTTTATGTTCATTGTATAGACATTATGATTTTGTGAACGTAAAATAATTGTAGTAGTGTAATAAAAAGTTGTTTAGAAATTATATATGTATGTATGTATGTTATTTGGTGATGAACTAAAACACTATAGGTCAGCAGAGAGTTGTGTACGATAACTTATAAATATTTATTCACAGTATATAGTTTCGTGACTTTTTTGTACCCACAGCGACTAAAGAAATAATTTAGTAGGTTTCAAAATAATTAATCTTTATCTAAGTATAAAAATAAATGTCGAGAAAGCAAAGTAAATTGGAAGTATTAATTCCGTTTCCATAAACTAGGATAAAATGTCCAATTTTAGTGTGTATGTGTAGTAGAAGAAGAAAGAATAAAAAAAAGGATGTAGACTAGCTGAGATTATACATGTATGTATGTATGTATGTACAACATGGTTTGGTTTCATAGCAAGACAACCGTATTTCATCGGTTTTCGTTGGAGCAAAACACACAGAATTAAGCAGGCCTGATAATCAGGACGGAATTATACAAATATTTCCAAATCCGGGCACGTTCTAGAGTTCCGAAGAAAGGACGGCGCTAGTGGGAATCTAACCAGTAGCACCAGCAGTAGCACCATCAGGAGGTGGAGATACGAAGGAGAGATCGACGCCTCGCGAACACGAGTGCCGGTTCGGCGTCGGAGCGCCTAGACTAGCGACGCCAAGATAATCCCGCACTGCCGGCTAAATTGAAAGTCACATTTACGCGTAAGGCGGCGTGCGTACGCTCGCGTGCGTGCCCTTAAATTATCATATGGCTCGATCGTTGGTCGTTTTTGTTGCTATTGCTATATACGCACACTCTACACTCTACTATAGATATGGCTATACTCATATTATTGTAGTATATGTGAGTGTGTCAGTCGCATGTATATATGTATGTATGTATATATATACGCAATAACAATATTGAAGGACACAAACAGAACGCGACAACGACTTTCTCAAATTGCCTACTCCATACTACATATATGGAAATGAAAATTAACATATTATCAATGGTCAGGTCAATTGTTCACTCTCTAGATTCAAAAGAATGCGCGATATCTTGAAACTTTTGGCTTTATTATCGAAAATGTCAAATATCAACACCAAGAAATATCTATTTAAATATTTGATTATTCTGTTTTATTTTGTTATATGTTACATACATATCTATATTAGACATGATGGCGACATAAATAAAAATAAGCTATAGGTACATACATAGTATATACCTACCTACTAGTAAACAGAATGAAAATAAAAGTTAAGTGTTAAATCTGAAGGTATAAATTTGCAGCAAAAGTGGTAAAACATGATTCGCTGCGGGTGAAAGAGGAGGGCGAGATTCATCGCGCGGTTCCCAGCATCACGCATAAAAACAGTAAATATGAGTTATGCCGACATTATCACATGCTCCATTTAATTTGAAATCTATTCTAATCGTTTTATTTGAGTAACAGCCAACACACCCTTGTTGTAATACACACGGCGTCTAAAAGGGAAAGGTCGTGTTGGCTGGAAGGGGGATGGGGGGGGAGGTAGGTTGATGCTGCAACACCACCACCACCACCACCATCATAGTTTGCAACTTTACAAAATGGTTCAAGTGCTGCAGAACATCCGATAACCACACCTGAGTTCCGGTAATCTTGTTTGAATCGACTGGATTAATTTCGAAACGGGACGGCGGTCAAAGTTTAGCGGCCACCTATACGTAAGTACGTATGTATGTATGTATGTATGCATGCATGTCTGTATAGTTTGTAGTGAGCGAGCGACCAAAGTTACGATGGTGGATTACAGCGGACCAAAATCCGAAACCAAACTAAGCCAATACACAAGCAATAACAGCTTCAACTCTAACTCCTAAATGCACATTAGAACATGTACACACACACACACACACACACATACACATATAGAGAGACAAATACTATAGTACATCAGATGACATTTATTCAAGCCAACTTTGATTCGAATTTGTTATTGTTGAAGGCGCGAGTCAAGTGGCATTAAAACAATCGTACGTAACGTAACGTAACGTAACGCAACGTAATGTAACGAAACGAAACGTACGAGTAGTCATGAATATTTAGGCTCGTAGAAAACACGTAAACCGAATGTTCATCTCAGTGGTGCAGCGATAGAGAAAGGTGACTTTCAGTGGCTTTCTTTTTGCATGCAGAAAAGCTACGGATTTACCGCCAACCAACGCTGAGGCAGAGCTGAACCGAATCAAAGCTCTGGCTGAATCGCTTTTAATTTTCCTTTCCATTTCTCTTTATTCCTTTAGTCGCGGAACAAGAATTAAGTTTGGCTTTTGTAAATTAAAACGGCCGACTCCGGTCGGTGTACGAAACGAAACGAAACGAAACGAGACGAGCAAGAAGCAAGAGTAAGGCTGCAGTGGTTTTTAGTCTAATTAATTCTGCTTATAAATTCCGATTCAAAACCTTCCGGGAGCGGAACCGTTCTGTTATTGCTCGCTCGGCCGGTGTGCGCTTGATAAATTCACTTTTCCGCGCTTAAAAACATTAAAAGCAAAAGACGATTGAAGTTATGAAAAGCAGCTCAGAAATTAAATCTAGCGGCTGCTGGTCCAGCGAGCGCCTTGTATAAGATCCCCCCCCTCCCCCTCCCTCTACCCCTACAGATCATAGCGTCGTAAACACGGACTTGGAATTATTAGATTAGCGTACGAGCGTATAACTCGTTTCTGTCTTATTATGCTGGGATATAATAATAATAATAATAATAATTGACTCGATCGCATCGTATTGTCAATTATATCACTTCTTCACACACATACACACACATATGCACATATTTAAAATGTAGAACGCAGCGTGGTTTAAATAAATGATTGTCGTGATTGCGCGACACAACACGAAATAGGAAATTGTCCATCAGGCAATATAGTGACACCTCGCACACGCAGCCCAGCTATGTAGAATGGAGGCGGCACGCGTTCACCTCCACCGAGTGATCAGATTGTTCATTTCCTGTGAATTCACTACATACACATACGTACAGATAATAATGTATGTCATCGTATAGTTTCAATCAGTCATCATACGTGTGTGTGTGTGTGTGTGTGTGTGCACCCACTTAGCATCCTCTTTGGCTAGCTGATTCAAAACCATAACTCTTCATTTAGCCGCCACCGCCGTCGTTCAATCCTTCTCACTTGTCCCCGCACCTCACCCCCTATACTGTCCGGTAGCAGTCGTTTCATCGTCATTCTCAATGTTTTGTCCCTGCGACGAGCCATGATAAACCGGACGAGATGGAGAGTAATGGCAGCAATTCAGAGACTTGGCAGCGTTTTACCTGAAGCAAGCGAGCGCGCGCGTTAGCAGAGGGTCATTTCTCTTGGTCCCGGTGACATGGACAATTCCTTGTGCTTTCCGTCCGTGACCCTATATAGTAGCTACCGTCGCCCGTCGCGTTCCCGATGACTTTGTTTGTAGGTATAGTTGAACGCACGGCTTGCTTAGTGGATCCTCTTCGTTCGCAAACATTTTCATTAGCTATTTGTTACAGCGTGTTATGGTGATGCCATGCGTTTTCTACCGTAAATACAAATAAACCGTGCCGTGCCGTGCTGTGCCATGCGAGCCACCGCCGGCTTTTTGTATAACCATCATGCACGAGTACGATTTATGGTCGGTTGGGATGCGCTGCGTGACGCCGTATACGCCGTACCGGACGATCACTCAGTCAGTTATGAGCGTAGAAAAAGCGACGCGGTAAACAAGCGCCCGCTTCCGCGAGCATTATTTAATGACACGTCCTTCTTGGTGACAATAGCATTTCGCCGTTATCACTGCTACCACTACTACTACTACTACTACTACTACTAGCAAGATACGAATCAACGCGGTTATACCTTTAAGAAGAACAGTGCTAGTGTCGTTGTCGCTGCCGCTGCCGCCGCCGTCATGAAGGGGTGAGTGAGCGACCATTGAATAATTCATGTCGGTCGTGTACGAATCATTACTTGACTCATGTAACGTTACCGAGTTGTTGCTACGGTGAGCACTTTGTCCGTGATCTGACGTGGCCTGCGTCAGTCGCTTCCCCCTACCCCTCCACCTCTTCATCTTTTTACGACCCCCGCGCTTGTTTATGTAAGCACACGCGGAAGTTTCGCTCATTTGTCTCCGTACGCCTGACAGTTTTGCTTCAAAATGGTTTCCTTTTTTTTTTTTTACATAAAGTACATTGTATGTACGTACGTATGTACAAACACATACGCGTTATTACTGACTGACTGACCGTCCTAATTTATAATATATAATGCTACTATACTAATAATTGAAAAGCTTTTGACTTTGATGTCAACAGAAAAGCGATAAGATGAAAACAGTCGACTGACTGTCGTAAAAGCGCGTGCCGTCGTTTCGCTCTTATAAACATTCCCGGTCCGGAGACAATCCGACGCAAGCCAACCTTTTATATGTAAAACGAAACTGATATGTTTATGGTGGATTATAAAAGTCCATGACTTGTAAAAATCCTGAGTGACAACTCCCGGAACTAGTCGTACGCGAGGAAATGAAAACAGGAACGGCGTGTGACGCGTGGCCTAGGGGCGAACTGAGATGGGGAAAGCGAACGAATAAATGAAGCTTAAAGTGAAATGATGATAATGATGATGATGTGCACAAGAATACTATAACACTACAACTCTCGTGTGTGCAACATGCAACACACAAACAAGTCAATTCAACTAATCACTCTTATACGTACGTACACTAACCATCCAGCACTTACGCGTATGTATGTAAAACATACATAGGTACTAATCTAAATAACAAGCATCAAACATTTACGATATATGATTTATTTTAAATTACCTACAAATAAAACTAAAATGTTTGCGAGAGAACAAACCAGATTTAAGATTTGCAATGATCTCTTCACACGAATGTACGCCCGCGGCTATCTGATGCTTACAGATAGTGCAAACACGGCAAAAGAAAAATTATATATCTTCTTGCCGGCGATTTGACAAGGGATGATAATGTCAGAATTACCCTTACGGCAGATAAGACATACATTACACACACACACACACTACTCTCTGGTGTCAAATCATTCTGCTACTGCTGCTGCTGCTGCTGCTACACTCTAAAACGACACCATATAAAACGACAGAATTTCACTCTCTATATGTTCTTAGAAAAATTAACTAATATTTATTATAAAATTCATACCAAAAGTACTTATACCAATGTCATGTTTAAAAGGATAGGCAATGTAAGGCAGGCAAGGCGTCGTATAACGGACGGGTGGTCGTCAACGTTCGCTCGGTACGGTCCATTAATTTCAAATAACGTCTGATTCCATATTCCGGCGACTGTAACTTTTTAAAAGGAATCCAGCTCCGAACAACTTTCGCTTGCACAAGTTGTAAAACAATTGAGGGGTAAAGGTACCTACTATATGACACGCAATTTAATATTTTTTTTTTACGTGCATAAAATATTCAGCACCAGCAGCATCTATTACAAAGTTACGACGAAAGAGATATACATATAGGTATAATAAAAAGTGTCGACAAGCTTCTCCGTGGACGGCGGGCTTCATTACTTAAAAATTTTCAAACTTTTTCCTTCGTAAGCATCAGGTTAAAGCATCGTATAGTACATGTAAGCACCATAAATAATGCAGACTTAGCTCAATTTACACTCATAATCAGCTTAAGAAAAGTGCCCCGCTTTAAATGTACTACGGGCTGGATTACGCGCGCGGCTTTTTATTATCGCGCCACTCGTAAATTATGTTTAAGTGCAACGTAAGTCGCCCGTACGAACAGTCCAGCATCACCGACGCCAATTACTGCTAGATACAGTATACTATATACTGGATGTGGCAAAGGGGTCGATGTGTGTGTGTGTGTGTGTACGATCGATATAATTAATAACAAGAACGCGTACGAGATGAGGTTTCATATCACATTTATCTAAGAATGATAGAAACTGTATTTTACATTGTACACAGTTACATTCTGAATAAACACATGTAGCGACAAAAGACAGATGAAACTCAAGGTATAGGTGACATTAGCATTGGTCAATGGCGTGTATATGTGTGTGTGCGTTTAACGTAATTAAATTGTAAAGGCGCACATACATAGATGGAGAATGTAGGCAATAGCTATAGCACAAGACATGTCTCTGTCGGCATCTCGGATGAGCGCACATTAATCTGCGTGGCGTCCACTCCACGTGCCGGGGGTACCTACAAGAATTCGCTTCTGTAACTTAGGTCCGGCGCAAGAAGGAAATTAGACGGGACCGGTCTCGAATTCCTGGGGCGTTTAATTTCCAAGTAAGACGCGAGAACGCGGCGGCGGTGGCGATAGAAGGGGAAGGCTTGCATTACTCTATATACATAGTCAGCGTGCAACTTATATACGTGTGTGTGTGTGTGTGTGTGTGTGTGTGGAACATTACGTCGCGCGATTCAAAGCAGCGGCGTTTCTAGGTATTGCGGGGAGTGCACGAATGTACGTACGTACGTACACTCTCCAAGTCGACGAGGGTCAACCACATAAACTTTCAAAGCTGCCAGCCGGGTCGGCCCGGTTACCGAAACCATTTCACAAGGAACTATACTACGACTAGCCAGCCATCTCTTAGCATTACCACGGCCGCTTTCAACGCCGCCAAACTATTTCGAGTTATTCACAATGCTGCATGTGTACTTATACAACTTTTCTTCATTTAAAATAAACATCAACCATTCCTCTCAATACACGACTAATATCACATTCATTTCACATATGAATTTATGTAAAAATAAAAAATAAAATTAACAATTAAAAGATAGTAGGTACGGCACGTTTAATATTAACATATATTGAACTGTATAGTATAGACATATTATTAATGCAATATCTTGAAAGAAATAACTAGAGGGTGGCGTGCGTGGCGTATGGAGGGAGGTGGGGTATAAGTTTGAAGACGTCGAGTGCGGACCGGATCGGGCCTCCGGTTCACGTACTTGTTACAAAGTTGTACAACGGTATACAAGTGTATTCATGAAACGGAATGGATGTACTCGCGCGACCGCAGACCTCCGGGACCTCAGGCGTCCGCAAGACATTCGCCAAGAATTCCTCCTGCAGCCATATTACAGCAGCGGCCAAAACAGAAGTTGGTTGTGCGCACTCAACTGCCCGTTGCGCCGCCACCACCGCCGGAAATAACTTACGTGCTGTTTGTTACAATCCTCCGTCGTGCATTACATTTGTTTGAAAATGCGTTAAGACGAACAGCGATAAATAATCCCCTACTGTTTCTATAAGTACCTTATCACTTAGTTCAGAGGAAATTCCTATAGCAATACCAAAACTATACTATATATACAATTAACTATATATGCTAGTACTAGTTTTGTACTAATGGTGGATGTTTGTAGCTAGATTCTTAACAATTAGTTAAATAATTATTCTTGAATTTAAATCTGAATATTTTATTAATAAAGTACAGTTTTGTACTTGGGAAAGAAAACAATTACAATACGACAGTCTTTCAGTTTTCCACTTTTGTCTGGTAACCTACGATGTAGATTTGATAAATTGTAACGCATATAAACAGTATGATGCCTGATGCATGTGATTGCAAACAGCGCACCGGGAAGCGGGAATGAGAATGTCGACTGGAGGCAACGGGTGGCGTCCGATCGAGTGGGCTGGCAACGGGCCGCGACCAAATGGGAACGAATCTCCATCACCGCTGCGCTTCTATGCACCGACGACTTACGATGTGACATTTATTTTATACATTATAGGTGTATGTATACCTTAAAATACAAGAAACCCGAAAATGACTTGTAAATGTGAACAGAATTCAAGTTTTGTGGAAAAAACATATCTGTTCACATATGCATACGAATTCCCGATGACGTCGAATGTAATCAGTCAATTTACGATAGTCAATAAAAGTGTGTGTGTGTGTGTGTCTAGTCTGTGAATATTATATAACAATAATAACCAGAATCAGAAAAGAGATATAATTACGGTAATAAAACGCGAGTGGGCGTGTTTAATAGGCAAGAAAACGAACAGCTTAAATGGAACTTCACTCTCGAGGAATGAATATGGTACCATAAATTAGTCTCGATGCCAGTGGGGCCTATACTCTTGTGCTTTGCTAGCTGGCTACAAGTATTATATGCTATACAGTATATAAGCAAACATTAGATTTGACAAACGGCAATGTGTTTGGTTGAAATCCAGCAACATACATACATGGCAACCTTATGTTGTTCCACGACCGTCTCGGCGCTGGCACAGAACGGACAAAAAATACAACTCGCAGCAAAGATATGAATATCAGTGCACCTCTCGTAGTACGGGCCGACCGGGCGCCCAGTTGCCCGTGATGCCAAAAAGCGGCGCGAGGGACCGCTCCACGCTTCATTAAAACCAGATCGAAATTAACTTGTGTAGAGTGGTCACTTGGGGACACTATACATACTATATATTCTCGTGTAACACATACTCAATGGTGATCGCGTCAATTTACACAAAAATCACCCTCTGTTGCTTTGATTCATTATTTGATAAGGTTTCTTATTATTCGCAAACATAATTTACCAATGGTTCATTGTATTAATAATTTAAATAACTCACCACTACCATTGCAGATGACATGGCCAACTGGTTCAGGAAAGATGACTGCTGTATCACTTCGCTGTAGATATTCTTGAATCTTTTGCTCTTCTTCTTGCTGCTCGCCAACGGCTGCTTTGGCTGAAAGCAAGTCTTTGGGCACGTCTTCCGCTACGCCGCCACTACTTTTGACCACTTGCATAGTTAATAGTCCTTGTAAACTTAGCCCGTTAGTGCCGTTGACGACTTCGGGTTCTGGCAACGCCGCCTCTTTGCACCGGCCGTTTAATAAGTGTGCGTGCACTTTGGGATTATTGTCTAGTTGCTGGTGGGTGTTGTGGTTTGTGTCCGGACTCATCGGCGAGCCGACACTCGCCGACACGGCAGTCAGCACTGTTTCTTCAGATGGTGTATTGTCCAATTCAACTAAAACAAGAATAAAAACAAAAATGAGTTGAAGCAGCGGGAAACAAAGTACTGTCTAGAGACAATGGTGGTATATTCATTAGTTGGGTCACATGTGTAATAATATGTTTCAATGCACCAATCACAGAAACATTCAAAGGTGAAGCAATTTCCTGCAAGAGTTCAAATAAACCATATCCGTACGTACATGTATGTAATTACCGGAAACGTAAGTTTGAGCGAGTACAGTGTATGTGTGTGTGTATATATAACAACGGCGGAAATTCGTCAGACATTCACGTGATGGTGGAATGTTTACCTTTAGCGATGATGTGAAAAGCACCTTATCACATCAGACCAGAAGACACCACACACAAGCATACATAGGGACCGCTCGACGGTGATATGGTGGATATGAAGGAAAACGAATTCAATATACCGTATGCTAAGTTATTCGCATATTATTCTCTTTACACGGACAACGGTGAATGTTCGTTCGTATATACGTATATATATATATATAACCATTGTGTTCCCACTCAGTAAAATGGACGTGCGAGCATCGCTAAACCTATTGTCCGAATGCATCCTCGATCTCATTTGATTATGCGGCAACACGCGCATCGCCTTTCGGACCGACGCCGACGCCTGCTTATGCTTTGCATCACTGCCAAACGGAACCATCAAGGTGCATATACATATATGTATGTACACTAGTACACAAGGCACTCTTTCAATAATATACGAATGCAATTTCCTCAATCTATTTATTCATATATAATATATATACGATATACGATATTTTCCTTAAATAATATGTTCCTTTATTTATTTCTCATCACATACATTTCAAAACGCTTATTTCATTCATGATTTAATTTCCACTATATAAGATTTGCCATCGTACACCTCAAATGAAAAGTATTCTGTAAACGAAGTGGATAATTGAATTGAAGGAATAGCGTGGCCAACAGTTGTAAATATTATTCTTTAGAGAGATGATGCGACAGTCTGATGAATCTTTTCTGAATAGGGATCTAATCAAATCAAGACTGAAACATGGCAGCGCGGACTAGATTATCGTTTAGATATACTACATGCACCGCGTGGGGTTGAATCGAACGAAGGGTCTGAGGGGGGTGGGGATGGGGGTTGACAAGACAGAGGGATTCACGCACATTTTCCTTTCCATAGCCAAGTCGTTCGTAGTATGGATGAGTTATGGTTATGGTGTCGTGTGGATATGGATATCAGTGTGTGATATGTACGCACTTGAGGACGACCCGTGGCAATATACTTTTATAGGAGAATTCGAGCCGTTCGTTCGTTCGTTGGTGTTGCGGTGTGGTGCGGTGGGGTATGGTGTGTGGTATGGTGCAGCTTGGTACCTCGACGGCGGCCATCGGTATATATATATATATACATACTTCCGTACAATCACACATCCATATATTATATTTACGCTCTCTCCTTACTGATTCACTGCCGAGCCGGTATATCTTATTTAAACATATAAAAATAAACGCCACTTGGCTTTCTAAATATATATATATATATATATCGACCATGTTTTTCGATGATATAGGTACCTAGATTCGGTCATTGCAAATAAACATTTAGAGGGCAATATATATATATATATATATATATATATATATATATATATATATATATTAATTAAATTACATGTTTAGAAAATGTATCAAAGCTTTCTACAAACATATTCATTAGTGGTTTCAGGTTAAGAGGCCGTAAATCTATAAAAAGAAACAAACAAAACCGCACAGCGTATAGTAAATGAATAGTTCATGGCAATACGTTAGTTTCATCCGTGTTTGTCTAGAAATTTCATGAGGACTTATTCAAATCAAGTCGCTTTCCTGCTTGAAGAGGGAGCAAACATTAATTTTGTATTCCAATTTTAAATCACGTGTAAGATAAACGCGATTGCTGTTGCTACTGCTGCTGCTGCTGCTGTTTCGAGGGCGGTACCGGTAGACTGAAATATTGTGAGGTTCTGGGCGAAAACAGATTAATAAAATAAGCAATGAATTGAGAAGAGATGTTATCAATACATTCGCTTGTTTCGTGTTGTTGGTTTACTGAGCGCCCACCCTCCTCATCTACTTCTAGGAAGAAGAAGAAGAAGAAAAAGAAAAAGAACAACGTCTGTGTGTTTCGTTGATTCCTACACCGGACACGTGTATCCATCTATACATATCACGTACTCACTTTTCTTATCTTACTCTATACTATGGCGGCTTTAACAAAATACACTCTGTTCATATTAAATTCTATGAATTCTTGATAAAACTATTTCACATTTCTTTGCGTTAATTTATTAGAAAAACTTGTTGTTTTATTTTTCCACAGCGGAACACAACTAATTGAAAAACGTAAAATATATATATATATACGATACATACATACATATGTAAGTCTATATATACTTTACTAAAAAGTATTTGCTAGATGCAATAACAGTTAAAAGGGAGAGTTTTATTATTGTCTTGAAAACAAATTGATCAAGTATCCAATATATTGCAATACACTTTGGTGCTGGTGTATACCCTTATAGTAAATTGTCATTTGTATGTATGTATGTATGTATATATGTGAAGGGGAAGTCCTAGCTTAAAATTCCACGGTTATATATACGTATACGTCAATTACAGTTTTAAGTTTTCGTGAAACAACAGTCGTAAACACATAAATAAATTGTTCCTCAGGCGATAAGATGTTTGGATTAAAATGCAAGCGGTGTATGGTGTTAGTGTGTGTGTGTGTGTGTGTGTTTGTACAAGGAACGATGCCCCAAACAGTTTGATTACAACATTTTAATTCAATATCGAAGTATGCATAGAATTTATGCCTTTAAAAGCAGTGCAGCTCCTCAAACTTTTAATCAATTTTCGAACATGAAAAAGAATCTCTCGGCATTCTGGGTAGTTCCGGCGCGCCAATAAATGATGTTCCGGAGCACGCGCCACACCGCCTTCGCTTACCGCGCCCCCACCTTCGTCGTCAAAACTTATTCTCTATAAGACAACACACAGAGGCGTTGAATTTTATTTTCATAAACAATTAATATATTACTTTCTCTAATATTAACACAGTAACAGTAACTAACACACATGTTTGATACCACCACATTTGATTTAATTGAAGATAATAGTGAGACATGGTCCACATACCATCAGGAGGGTGGCTAGCGTAGCGAACGCGTGGCCAACGGAGGAAGGAAGTGCCAATATGCTGGTCATTATACCGCCGGACATGCATACAACTACTGTTGTGGCCATCAATCACTTTATCAAAACGAAGAACACACTTGAATCTCTCCAAGGTCACGGACAAACAATAACTATTATATATTATAGCTAGATTTCTTTCTGTTGAGATTTTATATGTATCACCTTGAAAATGATATATTGTCAATAAGATTTTATCTAAAGTGAATATTTTGTCGCTACTTTTTCTGTTTAGATATTGAATTTATTAGTTACTTTCAATTCTTACAAGTATAACGTATAGGTAAGTGAAGAATGATATTTATCTATAAATATACGAAATTTATTAAATATCACTATACTCGTATATAGAAGGTTTTCTATAGTAGTAGTAATAATAGTATACTATAGTGTAAAATAACATTATATTCTATACGTAACTGAAAATTTATCGTATATTTGTTGATTTTTATAAAATAAATACCGTGCTCTAAATAGAACGACGACGGACCAAAAAGAAAGCAATAGATAAGAAGAAAAAGTGTGTGTGTGTGAGCGAGGAGGAAATTCGGTTTGTCGTCATTTGCGCAGCGTGTGTCGCGACACTTCGGTGCTCCTACATGCATGCGGCGTCGCTTTTCCGACGACGCCGACATCGACGACGACGACGACGACGACGACAACGACGCTATCATGCGGCGACCTGCCGGGCTTTCTTGTCAACGGTAATTAATTAATTGTATTGTCTGCGATGTAATTACCTGGACTGTTTTGTAGCCATCATCCTCAGCAGCAGCAGCAGCAGCAGCAGCCGAGAACCATCATCATCATCATCGTCGTCCCCCGGTAATTGGCCGATAATTTCGCGTTGTTTTGTTTACTCGACGTCACCGTACCAAAACTTTAGATAATTAATAATTACACGTCACTGCGTGTGTTTCACGGTATAAAAGCGCGTCTTCTTGGAGCAAAATGCAAACATATTTATAGAAAAGTTTCGTAAGGAAATTCTATTAGCATGATGGTCAATAGATTTACTTAAATGATTAAATGTGCATTTCTCTCAAGTTTTCGTCCAGTGCTAAAATGTTATTTATTCGGGACATTAAAGTGTTGCCGTGGACGTGTTTACCTCTGGTATATAGATGATAATAATAATAAGTATAATATATAATATTTTGGAGCACCATAGCAGAAAGTTTGAGTTAAATATATTGGAACAGTTCACATATAAAGTCAAAAGTTGTTTGTTTATAATGTTTAAAAGGTGCGGCAGAGTGCAAACTTATTAAATTGATCATCACAAGATTTAACAACTTTGCTGTTATAAAGTGAAAAACATTGTAATAAAGAAATTTGGAAAATTACTGAAGCCTTCACTTTTTGCATTACCTAATATATTTTGTGTTGCTTGCATGTGTAGTAGGTAGATATAAATTGTGAAATGAAAGGGTAAGACGAGATATATACGTGACATAGAGTGATGACGTCACAGGTCAATCTTTCATCCCTGTTTTATATAGAATGAACCGAAGTATCCTTTTTTGGTTCATGTCAACTGACGCTATAGTACGTATATATGACAGGTTGTCTTGCTTTCAATCAATGTTCACTGGGCGTCGTCGTGCACATAGTATACATTGTGGTGGTGGTGTTGGTGTTGTTCTTCTTGTGCATTGGTAACCCTCCCCCATCCATATTCTTGCTTGTGTCTGTTTCTAACATTCTTTTAGCCACCCTTCCTTCCATAGCTGACCGTGTCATAGCAAACTGACGTTTAATCTAATTATATCGTTTGGCGTTCGTTGTTGCAGTAAGCAGCGCAGCACTAGAGTGTTTTGGATATTAATCCGATATTTTGGTGGCTGATTTGCCGTTCGCCGCCCCCGATGCGACTGCCGCACCGCGCCGGCCGTTGATGGATGGATGTGGCTGTCACATCGGTATTAAGTTTAGTAGAGTACGCGCGCGCCAACTCCTCCGTGTAGTATGGTTGCGTGTGTACGCGTTGTGCTCGTTCGCTTCGTTTATGTTGCATATATGCAATATTTGTATGTGATGACGATGTTTACCAGTCATGTGGAATTTGATTTCAGTCATATTGCGCTGTCATTTAATTGCGAATCGTTCCGAACAAAAATTATTATTATTATTATTATTACAGTCTGTGAATATCGAATTTACACTAGCACGGGCAATGCTTTCGCGGTTAAATGAATTTATACATCATGGCCATCATATGCAATTTAGTTATTGTGTGCGAATAACATTTTCATTTTATGCTTTCATAAAATCATTACAAAATGATACACACTTTCGGTCTCGTGAATACACACACACATGTACGCATACATTTTTTTTTTGAACTAATAAATTTATCAAACTTGAAATCTATTTGAGAAATAATTGTCGACACTTATACGAGAAAGCCACCCTATAGATATATATATAGAAGTTTAGCACATATGTACATATATACGGGTGGTTGCATTGTGCATCAGTAAGGTACACGACAGCTGCAGGTATGTTGGTTAATCAAAACCAATTTAAAACCTATTTAGAGAATTTGTGTGAACTACCCGTATACATACATACAGACGAGACCTAAAGTAAAGTAAGATGACGAATACAGATGGGGGTGCCAGGATCACCTAATAATAATAATAATAATAACACACACAATATGCGTGTGTTAACCGAAAATTGTTGAGTGTGTGAGTCAATTTTTCTTGCAAATCAAAAAGGACGGTTAGACAGTCCATGAAATGAAATATCTCTAAAAAATCATCAGATATTTATGATGCCTACACCTCTATAGATTTGTTTTTCATTCCCGCCGCGCGCGCGCAAGCGGTCATGGTTGACAAGCAATTTATTTGGAAAGTCCCGCGGGCGGTAGATTACAAGACTGTCGAGATATCGATGACAGCGTCATCTACACAGCGGTGGGACTGTAAAAGTAGACGCCTGATTAGCTCAAGTGTGAATCGTACCAAAATGATATAGACACCAATATAATTCCACTTATTAATAACAAGTATAGTAACTAACAAAAATATATAAATATATATATATATATATATATATATATATATATATATATATATATATATATATATATATATATATATGTAGGTAGTTATTTGCTGTACAAAAGAATGATTTAAAATTCGACAAATATAACAAAGTGCATTAAAAAGAAATGTATTATAGATTAAATAGCGCCAACGACAGAATGTGGTTTTTGGATGACCACACCACTGACCACACTAGGTTGGCAAGTAACGCTCTGAAAAAAGAAAGGTACAGTGCGGATAAAAATATAAAAAGAGAGGTGAAGGCGGTAGGGAGGTAGGGAGGGAGGTAGAGTGCAGAGAGGATATAGTAAGGGTGACCAAAACAACATTCATCATCGGACAAAGTCATTGTTCTTCTATATGGTCATCGTCGCGTGTTCGCCTGTAAAAAGTCGTAGCATCGATTGTAAAAGTGTCGGGAGGAATGGGACTATTGTCAAAAACACCCGCGGGATTAACAATAGAGGAAGCCGCCAGCAGCAGCTACCAGCAGCACGGCGTCGGCTGCGGCTGTGGCTGCGACTGCGGCGGACCCGACAAATCCATAAAATAACTACTTCTTTCGAATTTTGATTTATGATGCAAATATGCAAATCGCCTTTGGCATCATATAGTAGACAAATTAGGGTACTTGACTTTGCGTGTGCGGCGATACTATACCGAATATATACTCAAATCACAGCCCGGAATTTTAAGTTGTTTTCAATTTGACAAAGTGAAAGTTGGCCGCCGCGACGCCACTTTCTTTCAGATTCTAATCATAATGAAAACAAAACATTTCAATATTGAAAGAACAATATCTTGAAGTGTAAACAATTTTATTGTAAAAACTACCTATATATATATATATATATATTCCACCAAATCAATAGTCAAAATAATTGAATTTAATATGTAAATAATTGAATATAGTCGCAAGCTTGCTTTGTAATAAAATCATCATGGTAAATATCGATAAACGGCAAACAAAAATAATCGGAACAAAACAGCATTTTCATTAATAAAATATCTGATCCCACATTCATATTGAGAGAGGGGGGGGGGGGGTTTTAGTAAATGAACGAGTTTTATTATATAATGTGTATTCGATGCTATTTTCATTCCGCACTGTTGTTTACTGAAAAAATCTGCGTAATCCATTTAACACACGGCGAGAGAAAGAGAGAACGGATGAAAAAAATAAAATCTGTGAGAGAATCGGGGTCGGGTCGTATTTCACGTTGTCCGTTCATTGTTAAGCGGGCACATTGATCGCTGTGTGTCTGTGTGTGTGTTAACGGTAGAATAGGTGTACAATTAAAGTGTATTCGATCGCGCACGTGGTCCGTTGAACATCGGCTCACCGTTGATGAATGCACGCGTGTCATTCGGCTAGCCATCAGGGACACACAATGCGAATGCAGAACTAAATATTCTAATTAAACCTTACAATATTGTTTTTAAATATAGGAAACAAAATAGTAAATATCTGTATTGCAATAATCAACGGTGATGGTATCTTTCCTTCTGGGGGGTGAAGGTAATGGTATCACCTACCCCAAATAGGTGGACGCCGCATCGGGGTGACATTAAATCGAGGCGACAAAAGTCAGACCGTGAAGAGAGCGGGTTAGCAGCAGACGTGGTGGATGAGTCAGTATAGGGGGTGACACAATGCGTCCTGCTCTTCGGTGGTACATACATCGCATACATACATATATCGGGGATGCTGATTGTATATATATGTATGTACCCACCCGTGTGTCCCTGTCATAGAGGCACGCGTGTGCACGTTATTTATCTCATCAGTGGCGCGGTACGACGAATGTGATTCGCTCCGTTGCCGATGGAATTAAAAATGTGCGTGGGATAGTTTTTTCCAAAGCCTAGCGCATTAGAGTGCTGTGCGTTTGGTTAAATTCGATTAGGTGACTTACGAACAAGATTAAATTGATGTACATTTCATTTTCAACTGTACCTATGTGATACGTTGATATACGTTATGATGAAATTATAAATTATTATTGAAAATCGTCTGTTTCAATCTTTTTCGTTGTTTCAATTAATATTGCTCAACATAATAAAGACATAATGTAGAATTGCATTGTGATCGTTATTTTTGATAGCATCAACAAAACTATAATAGATTTCTATTCAAATAGTATAGATTTCAATTTGAGAACTGACCTTAAAAATAATATATCGAGGCGAATAAGGTAAAATAATAAAAATTAAGAAAACAAACGCCACCAGAGAACAATGTTTCTTTATGGTAACTGGCGGCCATATAAACTTTAACATTTACGGGTAAACATTACATACATTACATACATACATACATACTCTGTCTCTATGCTGACATTGCACAATAACATATTTTAGTGTTGTTGTTTTTTGCACCAAATGTTACTATTGGTAATATTTGTTTTATTTGCGATATGTCTGTTTCCCTTTAGTAGATACATACATAGGTATGTATGTACATACATACAATGTGGATTTGTTAAAGAAACGTCACATTGCCAATTTATTACATAATGCTCTGTTTCGCGGCAATAAATAGAAAAATAATGCCGAAAAGTCACTGGTTGGTAGTTCCTTTGGCCAGAGTTACGGGTTGTTTATATTCTATAGTCGATGATTTTCGAATGTTTTTACTTGCAAAAGATATTCGTCATAGTTCAGTGTATGATGATGATGATGATGATGATGTATGAATTTGATTTCTGCGATGGCTATATTACCAAGTCAACCGAAAAACAAGCGGTCTACTACAGTGGCGGGTACCGGGCATTGCATGACAGGGGGAGGTGGTACAAGTGACGTGTGCGACAGAAGCGACAATGTGGCACGGGTATACACGCCACGCTAAGCATTCACACAGCGATTTATTCTGAAGGGATCACAGACCATCAGGGGTGGAAAAGGTACTGTATGTGTGTGTGTACCACAAAGGGTTTGCATTTCATAAAGGCCAGCATTCGATTCGCGTATGCCAAATTAATAGTAATTTATTAAATGTGAATAGGTGTAATATTATTAATAATAAATAAAATAGAATTTCAATTAAAATTCTTTTATAAGACGATGGCTGTGTTTGCTTAGAATATGTTTTAATCCAGTTATAAATGGCAATAGTTATGGTAGCGCATTTGCGAAAGCTGATTTGATGACCAGTTGGTCAGAATAATCAATTAACCTAGTCCTAGCAATAGCAGATTGCACACGTATATTATTCCGAGTGACCGGCGCAGGGTGATAATATTCCCTTTAAGTGTGAATTGTTATCTTCCGCACTGGTGGATGTCATTGCTGTCCATAGGTATATCTAGTGTCACATCATGACCCACGAAAAGCGGACACGTGACCATCGCTGTGTCCAATCACATAACGGTGATTGATGAATGGAGAACGTACTGACGATACAGATTTTCCCATCATGGCAATTTATTTTTTATAATTAGATTTAGTGCACTTTTATACAAACGATCGATCTCTTTGTTATTTATAATCCTTTTAATGTTTCGTGATCTGTCGCCCAACTATTATATAATAAACTATACACTACCCCCACTGCACTGCACTGCACTGCACTGCTACTACCATACAAATAAGAATTTTATTTCCAACAAATTTTCATTACGCGCCGAATGGCTTTCAACAGGTTACTCGGCCACGCGCACTATTTTCCTTTCCGTGTTATTTTTTATTCTCCCGTCCAGGTTTATAAATCGTTATCGGATTTATCATTAATTAAAAGTCGACGCTAAACGATCATTCTTCTGTGTAATTTAGTTTGAATTGTGAACAGCGATATAAGTCTTAGGATGCAAATGGCTTTGAAATGACTGAAGGTCACTTTGTGAATAGTATTTGTTATCAATGGCAGTGATGCGTTGCGTGAAGATGGCTTGGTTATTATTTATGAGAGTCGTGTGTGTGTGTGTGTGTGTGTGTGGGGAGAGAGAGGGGCTAATATCACTTAGTCGTGTCCAGCAACGCACTTCCGGCGGTCGCCGATGACCACTTCGTCCCGTCGCACTAATGCAGTTCCATTCTTTCCGCGTCTCATTCTTCATCCGTTGATCCATTGTATTTCGTGGCGTTGCAAAGATTCTTCTGGGAAAACAGCGTTAGGTGATAATGATACAGAATATCCGGCTCGAACTTTTATCATACTTACATCCACTCTATTCCACTGTGGATTTATATGTAGGGTATTTGTTTGTTATCATTGATATAATTACAGAATATATGTAAAACATATGTATGTACATACATATAAATTATTATTAGACATTTGTTTTGTGCTGGTGTAGCAATGGTATAGTAGATTTAATATAATAGAGGTGTTATTGTAGCCGGGAGGTAAGTTGTCGAGTTTTGAATTCACACTTAGGTGGATAGCGCGATGGCGCCTGTAGGGCCGGCGGGGTCCTATTGTGCGAGGACGCGCCGCGCGGACTCGAGCGTGCATTGTCCGGCACATCGTAGCACCACCACCACCTTGCGGCGATCGCGAGACGACCGTCCATTGTTTGGCTGGGGCACAGTGGCGTCGCATCCGGTGGCCGGCGGCGGGGACGCACCACCCCTTCCCCGGTCACACGTCATCAGGCGCTCCCGGTCCAATGAGGTGGAAGCACCAGCCAGCAGCACCGTCGGTCGTTTCCTTCTGGAGCGCTTCGTTGGTCACTTTTCAAAAACAACTTTTGGATCTAGCCTCGTGAAACTATTATGTTTCGCTTTAGTTGCCTCAAGCAGTAAATTTACAAAAAAAAAAAAAAAAACAGGATGTGTGTATTATATACGAATCACTGAACGAAACCTTTACACTTTTGCAATACACTGTCTTTTCATTCAACTTTTAATCCTAATTACGTAGCTGACTGATATTAAAAAAATAAAATAACCTCAACCTATTTTATATCTATTCTACAATTACCACAGGTTCATCATATTTACATTATATATCGTACTACCTATATACTGTTACAGTATATAGCTGGTGACGTCATAATACAATACGTAACGTATTCTATTTGTACAAGACATGCGAGTCGTGGACCACTTTAGATTTTATATTAGTATAGTTAAATCTAAGCACCTATATTTATTAATGTTTGCAAGTGTCTGAAAGAGAACATTTGTAATCCGTTGGAGTGTAACGATGTAATAGTATAGTGTTATCCTCTCACTCTCTCTCTCTCTCCACATCATATGTAAAACAACGAAGCATCCGTGATCTGTTGAAGTTATCTGCTTGTGTGTGTGTGTGTGTGTGGTATCTAAATGTTTCTATCAGCTCTCAATGTGCGTTCTTAGTTAAGTTCTTGTTATCAGTACTGGGCTCCGCGTCCATCATTACCGGTTTCCGTCGCATGTCCGCAGGGAAGCCGCTTCCTCTCAGGTCATTAGCGCACAGCTCAACCCTGGATGACCATCAGCTAGAGAGGCCAGGATATCGTTATTTATCTTGAACGTATCTTATGGACGGACAACCAACCAACCAACCAACCACCACATTGCTTATGCTTATATACAGTAAACAAACAAGCAGAATCGTACATACATACATACATACATATATGAAGAACAGACTGTGTGGTCTCTTGGCGAGTATAGTTCTACCTCTATACTGTTAACTATTCTAGTCGTCCACAAGTTGTGGCTTTATGGCTATCCTAAAACATTATTTGTTCTAGTATGTATGTATGTATGTCTTCAGAAGCGTGTGATAAGATTCGAGCCAGGAAATGCGTGTGCTTTAAGATTTTACACTTGCGAAAGGGTTTCAGATTATATTAAATCTTTACGAATAAACATTCAATGTATAACAGTATAAGATAACATACATAATATAATATAATTGTTCATTAGAAGTGAAGTGTAATAAAAAAGAAGTACAATTTTGTGTGTTTCGTGGGACGAGAACCGATGCCGCCGCATATCATACATTTGACAAAATGAAACGTATACTACGACGGATAAAAGAAAGATTCCACGTTATAACAATGCCACAAACAATGGTCCCATTGAAATGACAACGCCTAATACCTACACCACATCGTCATCATACATATACGTATATACAGAGAGAAATGAAATGACAAAAATTTAATAAAACAGAAAATAATAGTGCGACGATAGGTCTGTTCTGCTCTGTGACATATACCCTGATCTGTTCTGTTCTCTGCGCACAACACACAATAGTTCTCTCTCTCTCTCTCTCTCTACCGGCATATGGTATATATATATATGTATGTATGCTATGAGATTTTCATCAAGTATGCAAATGAAGGGGAAAATTACTTTTCCTATATAATCGTCATTATTTCGGCATTGACATCAGCGGCAGTGGCGGTGGTGGCGTGTGTTGTGTCCCATATTGGTGTTTTTCAAGCATCAGACGGTAGAATCGCGCGCGCGACGAGCAAACATCATCCACAGTACAGTACAGTACAGGCAGGCAGGCAATCTGTTGCTTTTGCCTACCTAATGGTTGCCTTTTGCACGACAGCGTCACATGTGCCACCGACAAATAACGTTCGTCTTTTTTTTTCTTTCTCTCCTAAATCACCGGCATCAAAATATCGGTAAATTGAAACAACGGCCCGCCGGCCATTACCGGAAACCTGATGTCGACATCAGGCCACTTTAAGCACAAATTCAATGCAGTTTGTCATGGAAAATATGAATATGAGTATATTTCTACAGATTTTCGTAGTATAAGTAGGTAATATTGGCAACAGTATATAACTAAGGGTAGCTAGCTTAATGCAAAACTCATTTAAACAAGCCGCCATGGAAATCTTTGTTTACCAGCGGGAATAAGAGGTTAAAAGCTAGTTCTTTCATGCAACGATGAAGTTTCAATAACCTCATCTGTTGGACACGGCGCAGAATTAATAAAGTCGACATGGTATTAGCCTAGCCTAGTCTGGATGATTAAGTGAGTCAGTCAAGTCGGACAAAATATATGTTGTACATACATACATACAACCACAGACGATGTCATACCTCTATATACATACCTCTATACATACATATGTATATATGGTTTCCATACAAGTGCTGATGTGTACTGTAAAGTAAATGAATGCATCATTTCGGGTTTCACGCTATTTCGAACAAATAGCTGTTACTAAACTAATATACTATGTATATATTTTACTTTAGCTAATGTATATGTACACCAGTAAAATAAAAATAATTATAATATAGATAATATGATGAAGAAAGTTCCTGTCTGTGTGTATGGTAATTTATGTGTACGTTTATCTGTTTGATGTTTGTAGCCGTTTCTACCGTCGATTAAAAAGCAACGCGTCACAAAGAATAGATTAGTGCGAACCCGTTGGTGGTTGGCGGTTGGCGATGGTGGATATATGTATGTAGTATATAGGCAATGTCCCCGCTGGCTTTTTACATTGAAGCGCGAACGTTCCGCGCTTGTCGCTTTTTGTTCCATAATTAAAACGACCACGTGTAATTATGGTCAGTGAGATATTAATGTCGGTTTACACCGCACATGGGACATTTTAATAAATACGTGGAGATACACGACGCAGTTTATTTATGGGCCGAGGTGTAATACAAGCTTCATTATGACTGCGTTCACATAATGAATAACATGCCTATGCCTATAGCTATAGCTATGTATGTATGTATGTATGTATGTATGTATGTGTATACGTACTCTTTCACTGATTCACTGTCTGTATAGGGTTTCACTGAAACGATAATTAAAATATAAATCTACATACACTGCTAGCTTTGCTGATCTGACGTATATGTACATGTATGATTATACTACATGTATACTATCTACATGATAATAATAATAATAACACCGCTGCTTATGTGTATTCATTAATTACTATTATAGTTTCGTATAGGTAGGTATATTTTTAGTTGAAATAAAACTAGCCACATTTGTGAAATTTAATTGAATACAAGTAGTCGTCAACAACAGTGTGTAGTGAATTGATGGGAAAACCAGTGGTGGTCTCGAGACGAGAGGATAATATCGGGGACGTGGGGGCTTGGCAGAATGACGGGGTCGCCACGCCCGTTTCAAAAAGTTTAATTTCCCGCGGACCGAGCAATATTCGCTGATTATATCCATGTGTGCGCATCAGGATTACAGGTCTTATTAGAGAGACAGGCTACATGCTACAAGCCAGAACCAAAGCCAGGCCAATGCTGAACGAACGTATACGAACGCGCCACCGGGAACGAGAGATCGCAATATAAAAGCTTTGTGGTCGTTCATTTCGGTATAATCAGAAATTAATATGAAATTCGCTCATGTATATGCAATTAGAACGACCGTATATATATATACACACACACATGTATACGGTTACGGTTATGTTGGTGTTGGTCTCCCGTCGCCATTACGACACGCGGATATTTATATCTGATTTGTAAATAATTGCGAAAGCTTTATGACCGCAACGACGGTCATTTTTCTAGATTATGTCATCTTATTATTATTGTGGTGGTGGTTGCGGATGTGTCGCCAACCGCTGGTGTTTCTAATTATCTTTCTAAACATTTTTCCATTTTCAATCTACGTTTATATATATTTACTTACGCGTAATAGAATATTAATGTTATCACTGATGGCATTTCTGTGAAATTGAATTAAATTTCAACAAAGTTTAGCTAAAATTTGTAATAATTTAAAAGTAAAGTAGTAGTAGTAGTAGTATATGTATGTATGTATGTACCTCCTTCTAATAGTATTAGAAGAGGGACATTTGCGATGCGGAATAAGATACGCGCGCGCGGTGGACACGAGCACCGTTGTAACAGACGGGCGAAATGGAATAGAAAATTGTCTCCGCTCCTCCGTTTTACGAAGAAATTGTATACATTTTTTTATTCTGGACCAAGTTTCCACGTCCTCTCAATCTTCCGTGCATACCCTTCTTCTTCTTCTTGTTCAACAGAGTATTTGTTGTGTGCGCCGCGGCGTGCCATGGCATTCTCGGACATGGACAAATCGTTGTTATTTTATACGAAATCACGATCCGCAAACCGTTTCATTCTACCTTTGCGTCAGTTTTCAAACAAATCGACGATTTTTTTATTAAAAAAATCTCCGTAGTATACGAAACTATAGCATATTTATAGCTTTTTTATTATCTACACTTCCAATTGTGCGTCTACTAGCAATTTTTTTACTCCATTCATTTCTTTTACATATAGCTAAAGAAACTAATTTAAACATGAAAAAATATATATATATATATATATATAATTCAACTTTTCTATTTTCCATAAAATAATTATTTGACAGATTTATTCTACATATGTATGTATATATCCTTTGCACCTTTGTTAAACAAACAAATAAATAAATAAAAAGATTTATGCTATATGTATAATCTTTTATTCGAGTTGCTTTTTGCGTGCGAATAGTGGCAATTATATATGAATATCAAAGATCTATTCATCTTGTATGTATGTATGTACGAGTATAGGACGGATTGTTGGCGTGATTTAAAAAAAATAAAGCTATTTACGGGCGCAGAATGTTCTACTGTTTGATGTCCGCGCGATAACCGCCGCGCCGCGCCGTG
This sequence comes from Nebria ingens riversi, assembly GCA_018344505.1. Lineage (NCBI taxonomy): Eukaryota > Metazoa > Arthropoda > Insecta > Coleoptera > Carabidae > Nebria > Nebria ingens. The sequence continues at coordinate 204,485 of JADQWA010000287.1, read as the reverse complement.
CCGCGTGCGTGTGTTTGTTTCTTTGTGCGTGTAATACGTCGTTTCGTTTCGCTCTGTGTAGTACTTGCGCGAAACACCCTTAAACACGACGACGACGACGACGACGACCAGCTACATAGCTACAGAGCGACTGTTTGTGAAATTGGGATAGTTTACTAGATAAAATCAACAATCTACGACAGCGCATGGCCTCACGTTTATCATTCCTTAACATTCGTATATGTCTTTCTTGTCTTTTGTTTATCATTCCAATTCAAAAATTCTTTATTTCTACGTGTGACTTTTGCATCCCAATTTTATTTTGCATTTTTTTCTGAATAAGACAAAGCTATTCTTAAAAAAAAAAAAAAAACTATATAGCCTTAACCCAATTTGTCCATTTTAACGTTGCCTGTAGTAACAATAATATATAAATTGTAATTGCAATAAATGCCATTAAATTTAACAATTTATATGTATGTATGTACTTATAGATAGGTACATACATACATACATACATGAATGATTATTAAATTTCAAGTAATAAATTGTCAAAGTGTATATAACAAAGTAATATATTGAGTAGTAAGTTCATCAGTGTTCAAATGTTTGCTGGAAAATGTCATCAACAATTTATTTGCAGTAGAACAAAAGGTAAATAGATTGCGATGGCAGAGTGAATAAATCGTTTCAGTTAAATATTTAACCTTCAGCTTCTCTCTGTTTCGAAGATAAATAGTTTGAAATCGAGTTCATTCGCTTAATAAACCAACGCTTTCCCGTCAAGATGTCCCCCGCCTACTTCGAACATTAACCTAACGACACGTGGGAGACGATAAATTATCATAATATACCAAATTAATGCGCTAACAAAATAAAAAAAATATATATATATATATACATTAAAACGTAATTAAATTCCATATAGGTATATATGTAGCTACCTAGTTACGTAGTAATAACTTTTTGATATTTTGCTATATAGCAACGTGTAATTAAAAGTTCTAGTACGTGAAAAGTTTGTTCAAAGTTCCATTGACAAAAACGAATAAAAAAGACCGTTTTACCGTTTACATTTAAATACTAACTAACTACATTTTTATATATCCGCTCCTCAAAGAAGTTTCACTAATACAAAGCAGGTCATTCTTAGTGCATCACTAATCACCTACTAAACATGTTTAATTTGACGAGTCTGACTGCCGTCGTCATCTGGGAGACTACAGTATGGCCACTGTAACAAGTCAACAACGTTGACGATCGTCACTATTACTTAATAAAACGGAGATTCATATTGAAAGAGTGATTCTTTTAATTCTGAGAAGTTATAGTTGCATAGGCTCCCACACACTGCTACTGCTGCTACTGGTTCTATAGCCAGGAAGGAAACACATAACTGATGTATATATATATATATATATATATATATATATATATATATATATATATATATATATATATATATATATATATATATATAAATGAATAAAACATGGCTGCGACGAGGTGGAGGCTGCACGAGACACTGTGGGTTGCACAGGATATTCGTAGTCAGGTCGTTGGTAATCGGTGTCTAGGCGAGTCATATACATACGAGTACATACATGTGATACGACAAGATAACAGAGAAACATAATTGGACGTATTCATAAAATATAATATTTAAACTGCAACAATGAAAGAATGTACATCAGGTAAATCAATCCAACATGTGAAATAAGAACGGATTTTCTAGGTCATCATCAATAACAACATGAATAGCGCATGATTACACAGCAATGTACCTAATCTGTGCGTACAAGATGTAGATGATTGGTTTACCGGAGCACCGGACTCCCACCTGTCGGCGAAGAAATACCTGTTAGCGGTGGGTGAGCCAGGTGTTTCCGGAACCGGATTGGTTGGCGGGAACACGGTGTGCAATCCAACCAGACCTCGCGGCTCGCACTTTCCAGCGCTCTTTCCTTTACCTGCCGTCGCCAGGTGCACGCGGCAATCTCATTGGAGAACCGGCCGCGTCGCGTCGTGCTCCTCCTCTTATCGATTCTCTGGCAGGTGCAAGCAGTTGCGATTGGCGCTACGCGACGGTCACGTGATTACGGATTTAATTGAAACGCAAACGACATTTTGTTTTATAACGATATTCTTTTACTAAGATGAACATTGATTTATTATTTATTGTTTGAAACCAATAGGAAGAAGAATGTATATATGTATATACAATAGAAACAGATCGTATAGTCAGTCGATTAGGGGAACTTCTGAGTCATACATAGAATTGTAATAATGCTTGCATCAGATTTGTATTTGTACCTCTTCCAGCAACAACAACAATAGACATACGCTGCGGAAATGGATCCCGTTGCACGCGTGATTCACCACCACCCAGGATGTGGATGTGCGGAGATAATGCACCGTGGATGCACCTATTTGTGGCCCGGCTCGCCGAGACGGATCGGCATGCCATTTCGTCCATTACGATGGAAGCCGTCACGGTGCTGCGGCGATGACGATGGCGATGGCAACGGGGCACTTCGCCCTTCTCCATCGCCGTGGCAGATACAAAGCGCCGTCGCCCGCCTCCGGCACGGATGTATGTACGTGTGCTGGATATCGTAGTCATTGTATGTTATTCACCACCACCCACTACCCCGCACCCTGCCAACATCGACCCCCAAGGAGCTCACTCAGCCGCGTGCTAAAAACAACTTGGAAATAAAACATCTCTGCGGGACGAACACGCCATCATAAACCTGGCAATGGGTTCTTTCAAGTTTTCGGGCACACGTGTCGGCAAACATTTTTCTTTTTTTATATAAGGGCTGTAAAAATGCTAAAGCTGAAACTGTAAACAACAGAACGGTTCTCTGAAAGAATCACCTGACGAGGCATACTTTGAATAATAGATAAAAGTACAAAGCATTATTATTATTATATATATATATATATATATATATATATATATATATATATATATATATATATATATATATATATATATATATATATATATATAATATTGTATAATAAATAAACTTGAAACAATATTGTATGATGCATGTCATTTGATGTGTATTATATAATATAGCATATATCCGTATGTATATTGTAATATAGTAGGTACATATGAAAATAAGGGACAACAATACAGCAGTAGCAATAGTAATCATAATGTCGTAAAATGTTGTTCGCTTGAGATGGAGTTTTAATAAAATATGCATTTAATTTTGGTGCTGTTTGAAAGATGATGCCGTATGGATAATGGAACGTGAACAGTGATGTGTACTCGCGCGCGCTGTTTCAATACTTGCTGTTTGCTCGCACATCTTTCTTATAACGTAACGTATATATATATATATATATATATATATATATACGTATACATCGTTCATCTCGTCTCTGCCCAACTTATTTCTTATACTTGTTTAGAACACGAAGTTGGAAGAAACTCTACTACGGCATCCCTTTGTACCCCGTACGTACGGAATGCTACTAAATATTATTAAATTAAGAAGAAAAGGCGCGTTTTACTGGAGCGGAAACTGGCAAACAGCAACAAACTATTATAAACACCAAAACGAATTCATAAAACACAGGGCGGGCGGGCGCGCGCGCGCGCGAACCGAGATGAAAGCAAACGCGCTAGCATTCTTGATTTTTTATTCGTGTGCTTCTCACCTGACGTGATATATTTTGTCATCAACAATTTGATTTACTTCTACCATGTTTGTGAAACATTAATGTACATTTTTCATCTTTTATCTTAGAAGATGACCTTTAGTTTAGTAAAATATGTGCGAAGCGTGTTCAGCATGAACACGCTTCGTTTTGTATATGTGTGTATGTGTGGCTGTAGATAGATAGAGACTGAAACGTGTTTTAAAAAAAAATTTCCGTGAACAAAATACATTATCGGCAATTTGTATAACATTAGCTGCGACGAACAGGAACTATAGTCAGAGCAAAGTCTGGTTAGAAAAAGCACTTGGGACAGATTCCTCTACGTCAGGTATTGGCGACTTTTGGGTTGGACAGCGGCCAAGTCCGATCGCGCGTTGCACATCACGCTCCACGTTTTAACGCCACTTCAATATAAATTGTTTTACCATTGTATGACGGGACACGCAGCGCTCGACCGGAACGGAACGGCCATCGCACGAAACACGACTTTTTACTACTCGCCACTTTACGGCTAAAATCACTTGACTTTCAAAAGACAACAACAATAACAAAAGGTGTTGTTGATGGTTGGTTGGTTGAGAGGTGTGCACATACAATAACATATGTATCAACAAATAGACTAGGAAACATTTTTCTCTAAACATACTATGTATATACTTTAATTTAAATAAAATATTTTCAATACGAACATAGATATTTATAATAAATAATTATTACAGTTTATGTATATTATTTTGACAAATAAATAAATCCAAACAAGTGGTTTGATGTCACTCAAGACGATTTAGTATTTGAACTGTTGAATAAAGAATTGTTAAAAGAAAATTAGTGATACGAGAGTAAAGAAACAAAGGAACAAACACATCATATTGTGACAGTCATCACAGTATAGGATGTTTCATGTGCGCGGACGTAGACATGCTATCAATACGCGGCGGGAATGAACACAGATAGAGATTATACACGCGTGATGCGGTAACATACATACATACATACAACAAGAACAAAGTGAACATCGCTGATGTGGTGCTTCACCGTCGCATCGCGTCGCGTCGTCAAGAGACAGAGACAGAACCTTCCGCAACGCTAGATGGACGGCTTGTTGACATTTCTATTAGGCGCTGTCTCCTCCAGGAGTCGCGACGGTCAATCAATTAGTGCGACGAGTCGGATCACCCAATCCCCCCTCCCCCCTAACACATCTTAGTGCTAAACTACAACTATTCCGCTTCCACTCTTACCAACAAATCAAGACGTTTTACGATTTCTATAATTACGAATAAATCCTCCAAGTAGGTATGCGCATGTGTTAAGGTGTACAAAATGAAATTATATCAAAATATAGGTGTATTATAACGATATATTTGTAATACCTAATTTAAAGCATCATTTGTCTAGCGGTCACTTCTGACTTTGAACAAAAGTGATGATTCGCATTCACATTTAAAGCAGCCGCCTATACCTATACATATAGTTGTTTGTCTCTAATTTGCATTAAAAATATTCATAGGTTCAATTATCTGTGCTGACACAAAAACAAATCTTTTTCAAAGCTTACTACCGTCAACTTACCTGTCAGTCAGTCAACTAATGATTAATGTAAACACCAGCCATAATATTGACTAATGGATGTCCCATTAGCTTTCAACATAGGCAGATCAGATTTTAATAACTACGCTCCCCCACTGCACTGCACTAAATCTATTTCAGCTACAGAACATTTGTATTCAATAAATACTTCTTTTATTGTGACATTCTAATAGTTAATATTATTTTTAATTATAAAACTATACGTTTTATGCAGTTGCAAAAAATATATATAATAATAATAAATGCAAATACACTAAATATCTGCAACTAAAAATATTAACACAAAGTTAAGAAAAAAACGAACCGAACAAACATTTCCACTGATTAAAGCAAAATTTATTACACGTATTTTGAATAGATTTGTTATTTGTTGTTCTCCAACAATTTTTTACTGTAAAGCAACATTGATGAAGTGATAGAAGCGAATATAAATATCGAAAGACCTCGTGGAACCGACAAGATGTATCTTTTATTTTGTTTTAGTTTTTTTTTTTTTGTCTATAGTGTCGAGTAGATTCCATTCGGTGACATAGATAAAATGGCGGTTTCCTACAAAGTGAATTGACCTATTTATTTGTGTAAGTATACTAAATGAATTAATACCCCTAAAAAACACACGTGACATTATTGAAGCAGTATACTTTATTAATGTATTATAGTAGTGATGAATGAAAAATGAACACAGTTACCGCAGAATATTTTTTGAAATTGATAAACTATCGGTATTAATAACCGCTGCGCGTTTAGTCGAAGCTAATAAAAACAAACACATTCATTCATTTTTTTTTTTTTAATTTATAAGCCTATATCATTTATTTCTAGTCTGAATTCAATGTTAGCCAACTAATACGGAAATTGCTTACGCAATATATAATACCTACGTCAAATAGATTTGAAATAATAAAAGAAAACAATAAACATATAGGTAGTAAGAAAAGTTTATGACTGTGATTCGCGGCTCGTAAATGTCACCCGATCATCAGGTTCATATAGGCACGTCATCAAATCATGATGTGCAATTAAAAGCCGCAAGTAATAAAAATCATAAATAGGTGTTTATTATTTCTCACAGTGTGCACGTTTCAATATTTTATGACTTTAGGACAAAATAAAGGAGCGCAAGTAGTAAAATAGACAAATGGAACAACTGTTTGTTGTTTGAAATAATTAAAATAATGTTATTTTTAACGTTTACGAGCACAGAAGAGAGGACAACATTGGATTGTGTATTTAGTAGAGTTATTTCTGAAGGGAGTTATACATACATACATACATACGCACATACGCACATACACACATACACACATACATATATACAAACGCATATAGAGCAAAAGACAAAACCGCCGACTATCGGTTGGAGTCACAAACACCCATCGCCGTACTCTTTTCGAGGTCCATTTGTTTTCAACGTTCACAGGGAAAATCCCGCGGTACGTCAGACATCACTCGACCCAAGCCGAACCGAGCCTGTATAGTCAACTCAACCCAACCAAATACTCAAATACTTTCACGGTGAATATCGACTTTGATGCTATTTCAAATATAACCTATTCTATTTTTTTTTTCTTTCACGTATTTAATTTTACGTTCTAAACTATTACCATAAGTATTTATTATTCAAAAAACAGTCTTATATTATAGCTTTGGCGTAGTAGTTATGTTATGTAGAGTGGGTGTTCAACAAGGTAAAAAGATGCAATAAAATGACGACCGGATGCTCTCAGGTTAGCTTACCTCTATTAGGTTCCGAAGAAAATATAAACCAGATGTGAAGATGCTCTAACGAATAAATTCTGAGAAGCGAACACTGCCGGGGTTTATATAAGTTAATGAAGCAAATGTCGTAAATTAATTACAGAACTGTATAGTTATTATTTCACTAAGTATGAGTCATAATTAAACAATAATATAACATCGCATTGCATAACCGTAGGTGGTATATATATATATATATATATAACTAAGGGAAGAAAACGTTTCGTTGCCTTTAAAAACAATCGGTTAAATTAGCGTGCAACCCGTTCTCCATTTCGGCCCCTCTTGAAAAAGTTTCGCGGCGTCGGCGTCGTGTCGTTTGTGGCGCACATCTTTTATGCCACAAGGTAATTTTACAAGTAATTAGAGCCAATTACACCATGTCATTATGCCGCACTGGTTATATATACACGGCCAACTTTTCGACCAACCCACTGCGATATTATTAAACATCTTGCGGGTAAATGTCATTATTATCACAAGTTGTATTTGAATGTATGAAAATAGATAAAATAATTAGAATGTACGTGAAATACAAGTAGGGTCAGTTAATGTTATAACAACAACAACAACAACAACGATCACGCACTTGGTTAATGTGATGTCGCGAGTTCAATTTGCCGCCTGTCGTCGGCATGCATTTTTCCAGCGAGTAACTACCTTATTCCGTCAAGGAATTATAATATAAACTGCGGCGAAACAATTTTGTGTTGTAAGAATAAATTTGTCATTTTTCTAGTTGGAGAACATTTTTTTTTTCTTTCTTTCTTTCTTTCTTTATTTCTTCTTTTTGTTCGCTTGCTTGCTTGGATAGCTGATATAAGAGAGAACGAGCCGCCGAAGCAAAGTTATTAATACCAACTAACTGAGTAACTGGTTATGTCAAATCCAAACATCGGCGTCGTTAACTCGTCTCGGCTTTCGAAACGCCGTCTCTGGAATACTGATGAGGGTGACGCTTTGCCATAAAGGGGCACGTTGCGGTTCAATTCGATTGATACTATACATGTATATACACCATCAACCGGACGTCCGATGTTGCGTGTGATGGTGGTCAGCAACTTAGAAAACCAACTATTTTATACGAATTAATTAGCAAACAATCACACCGATTGATCCAAAACAGTGTAGAATATTAATAATTAGAAGAATAACAAAAGAATATACAAAAAAAAAAAAAAAAAAACGCTTGCTCATCCGTCGCAATTGAAACACGGATTAAAATAAGTAGCCACCACCACTAGCCCCACCACTGAAACATGTGCAGGTGAACAATGGTGAAAGTAATCCTTAGTTAATAAACGCTACGTAGCACAGCAGCACTGCTGTGGCGTCTGTTTTTTGTCCGGGCTCATTACCGCACGAGACTCGCAAATCCTGGACTAATATTGGAAATTAGCAACACTACAGGTGACTGTAAGCTCCGGATTACATCCCTACTAAATCCGCTCTTCTTTTATAAAAATATAATCTGGATTTGTCGCGCAGCATCGTATTTTTAATCGTTTTGTTTCGCTTGGTAATTCAACAAAAAATGATTCACCGAAAGAAATTTCACAAACTCATATATATGTATATAAATGCATATGTACCTAAGTACCTATAGATGTTGTTGATATGGTAAATTGTTTTTCATCATTTAGTAAAGTTATGGAGCCGATAAAAAGAACGTTGGTAATTTTTTATGTATTTTCTAATTTGAACACGGTGGCGAATTGGAATGGAACGTTGGAACAATGATGATGGTATTAAAAACCACCGGTGCTCGTGAACGAACGAACGAACGAACCAAGAAGAAAAGGGTTCTTTTATCTCGAGATAATGAAAATCTTGATTAATTAACGATAACCGTAAGCGCTCTCGGCCGGGCTACAAAAGAAATAATTCATCAAGGAAATAATATTATTATTTGGCGAATAAGCGCAAAGGGGGTTGGGGGTGGGGGGCAGGGGGGGGGGGGTCGGTATAGTAGCGGGCTGGTGATGCTAGCTAATGATATAAACACAATTGAATCGAAAGCCGAGTGAGTGACGAACGAACGCGCAGCAATACATTTGTCATCATAGGATCGTCGTCGGGAAAATGCCACCTAGGAGTTTAATGTCTGTTTTCCGTCAGCCTAATCCAATATCGGCTTCATTTATCTTCATTTGCAGCCAACTTCATTAAACCGAACTTTTAAAACAACTCACAGGTTTCTGCTTATCTTTACTGGTTTTCTTTTTGTAAATATACCTACCTATATATATACGTAGATGCACTTGTTGTTATTTACTAATAGATCGTGATTAATTTAATTCATTAATTTTTCTAAGTGTAAGTATGCTGTACATCAAAACAGTATGTACATACTTGGGGGAGGGAGGGGAAAAAAAAAACTTTGATATGAAAATGCGGAAATCAGATCGACTGTGTGGTGACGGAAGACGGCGAACGGCCGAATTAAAATAACAATGACAAATGTATGCTGGAGCGGCGCGGACTACTTCTTAATAAAAAACATGGACCATTCAGTTATGCTAATACAAGGGCCATAAAAACGGAATTATAAACACTGTAAAAATATTCACCGACTATACGATCCCACTCATTTGCTAATTTGCATATGATTTTCTTTTTAAAAATTCAAAATAAAGGGAAGCCTAGGTTGCACGTTCATTACGTGGATTTACATAATGACGGTATTATAGGAGTAAACTTTCATGGTTACTCTAACAGTTACTTTACGTTACTTTTTATACCTTTAGTACCTACCTCACTCACTCACTCATATTCCCGATAAAATGATGATGATGCATTCTACGTATAAGACATTCACACACAAAATATATGTACTTATTTCTTTTTTATTACTCTTAACTTAATGTACTGGAAATTATTTTAAATTAAATTGTTTAAAACTAATTAATAACTCAATGTTAATTCTGTTGTTATGTTATTCAAGACATTAAAGCATCTTTTATATAGGTATGCAAATAATGTATTTACTTATTTTGAGGGTGATATTCAAATAATATAAACATTTCACTTTTGATGTAAATCTGTTTTTGAACAAAAGGTATTCGTAACCTTAAGAGAGGAACAATGGGGAAAAATGCAATTTGTCCTTTTCTGGTTGGGGTTTTAAATAAGAGTTATTTTAAAATGAAATCGGATAAGTTCAGGCGGTGCGGCGCGGCGCGGCACGGTGCGGCGCGGCGTTGGCTGTCCCTCTGTCTGTAAAAGGAAGGCTGTCGTTTACACTCCAGCACCTCACAATTCTGTTATACTCTGTGTATAGCCGGTCATGTATATTTATACGGTAGGAAACAAGGGTTGTTGGGTGGTTGGGGGGCGCGCGATTTTATAAAACCTGCAGCACACAATTTGGGCGCATATCAAAAACGCCTGTATTCAAGTATATGTATATCTAGTGCACCACCCCCTCCCCACACCTCGCTATCCTTGCTTGCAATATCCTCCTTCTTCTTCTTCTTAAGGTATCGTTAAATCTTCCCATTATTTCCATCTGCAGCCTTCATTCCGGTTTTTACTTCGCGTTACCGTCGTCCGCCCTAGGTGCCTATCTTCTTTTTTATGTCTTCACAATGGCGGAAAATATATTTTACAATCGGTTGTTCTGCATTTAATGTTTTATAATTATTGTAAACGACCACTTTAAATTTACACCGTTACGATGGAAATTGAATTGTCAAAATAATCAAGACCGCACAATACGTAGGTACAATAATGCATTGCCAAATAAGATATGTATCGTACAGGGGGAGATAATTGCTTTGGATTAAATGTCAACGTTATTCATAATTTGATCGATCGCGGGGAGACGAAAGGTCAACACACAGTCAACATAGTTCCCGTAGGCTATAGCTACTCAAGTTACATGCACATCATCATCATCGTCGCTGAACATAACACAGCATACTACGCATCAACGAAAAAGCAAAACAAAAAAACATCATGCACACATACATACACACACACAGTCCAACAAAGAAGGACAATGTGACAAAAAAATTTAAAAAAAGCAGAGACGCACCCGAAAATAATAATAATAAAAAAAAAAAATGATTAAAAATGTAAGCGCGTTAAAATTTTCGAACCAAGAAAAACAACAAAGGAGATTAGTTTGATGAGGCGAGAGTTGGTGGCGCGCGATGGAGAAAGGGTTGAATCACCATATCTGGTGTCGTAAAAACAATGAAAGTAGAGATTCCATTGTCTTCAACAATCAGTCATCCTGACGCCTGGACGATCGTACATACATACATTTTTCATGCGATGCCGCGCCGTAGCTTGGATGCACGCATCACATGATGATGTCTTTTCACGGCATACCAATCAATTGCCTCATCCTCCATCACACTATATATGTATACTCAATGTTAAAAACAACATAAACGCGGGCACGCACATATTATAGGTCACGTGGTTCAATATGTCACCATCTCATTAAGTCAAATACCACTCAAGACCACTTAAATATGTGTTTGTGTGCACGTTTACACATGGCTCACCCGATTGTTTTTACTTATATTCATTTCGTCAAACGAAATTCATTCGAATACATTACTTTGTTACAAACTAATGATTCTATTGAAATATCAACAAATTCGTTTTTAATAGGTAAAGAAAATAACATCTGGAATCTTTGAAGGTAAAAAACACGATTTATGTAGTATGTCATTTAAAGGAATATATATTTTTTCTAAGAAATAATTAAAAAAAAAGATTTAAATAAATATAGCTACGAAGTCAAAGGTCAAACCAGTTGAGAGTCTAATTTGAGGCTGTGCCTTAAGAGTGCAACGGCGTTATTATACGCACCACACAAAACGTTCTTCTGTGTTCACACGTTACAAAAAACATTCTCGGTGTAATATAAAATGAATGTGTGTGTGTGTGTGTGTGCGTGGGGCTGGCTATGGCGGAGAGATGATGCCTTGAACAGAGATGTTGTTTCTCGTAATATTAAACCGAAGTATACTACACAAACACAAGCAACCTTCGTTGAAACAAACACAGCACATATGCGCACGTAAAAACTATTGACGCACAGCAGAAGCACAGCACAGCTAATGGGTCTGCAAGGTAATTATGGCGCGCCTAGAGACAACGATTCGTTTTTTACAAATCACATGACGTGTTTAACTTCATTAGTTTATAGTTTTTAAAGCACTGATTTATTGTTTTAGATCTTAAATTTCAATATGGTTCAAACTAATTAAATTTTATTTGTATACGTGTGTAAGTGTTTTTTTTTTTAAATAACACCAAGTTTTAATAAATTTGATTGATTGTTGTTGAATTGTTTTAATTTAATAATTATCTGGAAATTGTTTCCGCCACTGATGCATTTTTATAGCAATGGAAGCTAAAGTAAAGCTGTGACATTCACGTGTATATGGGCGCGGCAATTAAATACGAATGAAGAAATAAAACGTAAATCTGACCGTTAAAACTGTAAATGACCATTTCGTCGCGAGTGTGTGTGTGTGTGTGTAGTGTGGTGGCGCCAGCTTGATCACTAATTAGCAACTGGAGACGAGTAAACGAGCATCTATCATCGAAAACGGACATACTCTACTATATACACTCTCGCACACACACACACACACACACACATACATAAATAGTATAAAATGCGAGTGGTAGTGCGAGACAGAAACAACCACCTCGAGATTGGTTTTTATATCCACCTGTCACTGTTAAAAGATCCGTGACACATAATGTTGAAAAGCAGACACCGTTTCCGTCATTAGCCACTCGCTTTTTTACTGGAACGTATAACACTGTTATGGCGTATTATCTACTACATACATACATATATAAATGGGATTAGACATTTTTTTAAAATGATATGACATAAATCGTTTTCATATAGCCTATGTATGTATGTATGTATGTATTTGATGTATAATATCAAATTGAGTTTGTTATTTTTAAAAGATAGAAAAGAAAAAGCAATCGGCCTAGTTTACGTGACTTATTTTTCGTATTTCAATTTTCGATTCCGTATAGTAAATTCGTTGGGAACGCACTTGGTGAAAGGACACTATCCCAAAGAGCCTGTGCACGTCTGATTTATAGTGTTTTTGGCAATAAATTTTTCAGTTCGACTATTAGACGATATACTATATAAAAAAAAAAAAAAAAAAACACGGTGGTTGTGGGGTATCGGATGAAATTACGCATGCGTTTCCCTTTTATTATGTCTTTCTTATCTGTGGGTTCTTTATGTGCACCTATATCGAAGGTGAACGGGGAGATAGATTGAGCGATGTACACATACGATATGTGGTTTACGGAAGCGATCGTAAATACGAGACGCAATATCCAGTAATGACAGCCGATAGTGTGTATACGCCCGCCGGTTGTCCCACGCCGATATAAACAAAATCTGATTTCACGCGATACCCTATACCTATCCCCTTTCTCACCTCACCCCTCTGAGAGCCTTTCGATCGCACAATTCCTAAGGGACACACACACAACTCCCTTCCCCGATTCTTACACTTATTGAGAAACCATCACGACCCATATTGACAAACATTAATTTTTATATCTACGTCAATAAAACATTGAAAATTCATTTTTGGCATTACAGTAAAATGTTTAATAATATGCAAAGTAATGTTTAAAATTATCTGCGCACATCTGGATCATAAAATGAAACGTGACTATTATAGAAACAGGAATGAATGAATTTCTAGAACAGATGGTTTGGATTGAAGAAGCAATAGGAAATTACCGAGACATCAGGTAAGACACGACTACATCTGGATACAGAATGTTTCAAATTATTATTATTATACCTAATGCTAATAAACCATTCGATAATAGCTTATTATAATCAGATAACAGTCTAGTGAATGTTGACAAACATGGTTAACACCTGGTAAAACTAGCTATTATAACAATAGGATTACATATTGGATATTTAATCTCACCGAACCAAACCAAAATTAGTTTTAAGATAATCGATATTAAATTCGAAAGTGGAAAAATAATATTACCTATACAATGACAAAATCAATCTTGTTACTATAATGTAACCATATCAAGAGAAATATTGTTTGTTAAATAAAACAGTGTATTTCTTTGAAAAGCAATTTAGTCTAGTTTTTTTTTGGCCTATATTTTGAAAGCGCTGTAGGTTCTACTGAAACAATAACCAGAGGAGCGTTTTCGTTTCAACAATACCCATTACACACGATACGATAGTAAAAACAACCATATTATACTGTATGTGTGTGTGTGTGTGTGTGTATGCTCAAGAAAGGAGAGTCAGTTTATCTTTAAACAAAAAAGCATCGTAACCCGAAGCATATGGCTAACATCAGGCAAACCAACCAACAATGGCTGACCGAGGGAGGAATTTGTTTCTTTCATGTGCACGTCAGAGACAAGGCGATTTTCTATTATAACAATATGTCAAATGTTGGGTCTAACTATACCTGCGCACGTTGCATGACCAATTTCTAAAATATTTTATTGCATTGCAAATGGCACTTGTAAAACTACACTTTATTATTTATGTTACTTATATTTATTATTGCTGGCTGACTTTTTACTTTTTTAAGTAGTAGGTATATTAAAAGAAAAAAAAAACATTTCGGAATTTTAACTGAAATGCACCTTTTGACCTTTTCTGAATCTCTCAGAATATTGAAAATGTGTTTCGAAAGTTAATAAAATATTTTGTTAAAAGTCTTTCTAGTAAGTGTACCAGTTACAAGAAAATTACTAATTCATAAATACCTTATTTATAGTTCTATAACTATATTTAATAAATGCTTGTCCATTGTTTTACAAGAAAACAAAATATATGCAAGTATACTTGTTGGCTATATACACACGCTACATAACCAAAAACATGACGCCATCGATAAATAGTTAATAAATGCACTTACATTTTACAATATATTCCATTCTGCCCATCAACTGATATCACAAACACTTAAAAACGTTTCAATTGTAGTAGTTTTCACATATTTTAGAGTTCTTTTGTCCTGATTTCACGGCACAAACACGTACAACACCTGACATGATAAGCCATTTTATTCATAACTGACACTAGCCGCCGCTAGTGCCGTGTGCAAAGCCGGAACTGTTTTTGAATTGTATAGAACCATATAGTGGAATAGATATTTATTTGTTTAATGTAGTACTTTATAAATATTTAAAAGCTTAAATTATTTAATTTATATAATTAGTTTTTTTTTTTAATTGAGTTTTATACACAAAATAATGTAGATTTAATTGATAATGAAAACAACGTTGTGATATAAAACTTTAGTAATAGAAGCGTAAAATATTAAAAATATTATATACTATAAATATTTTGTTTTAATAAATGTCCGATCAAAATAATGTTTAATACCTATGAATAATTATATTTCTTTTAATGTTTAAACATTTGTATTTTAATATCCGTTCTATTTAAATAAAGTATAGTTACTATGTATAAAAAAGGTCCAAGTGCAGATGTTTTCTTATTGGTCATCTAGAGATACCTATACATACATACATAACTTTATGCTTATTCCCAACATGTGGGGTGGTGTAGAAAACCCTTTACATTCACATCTTCACAATCTTTCGCCATTCAATTCTATCCTTACAGGTGGTTACTCCCTCAGGTGTATACAACAAAGAAATCGTAGGTTGGTTCTTCTCAATTGGTTGCCGGTAGCACAGGTAGTGTAGCTTCTCAATTGGTTACAACAGTTTACCTGGCAGATAGCTGCACGTTATATGAAACAGGTATCCATATCATATGAAAAGGCGTGTATATGGGGAAAGAAAATGGACAACGTTGTAATTTTGTTTCCAGTGCGGTGCGGGGTGACAAGAAGTGACACATTATTCAAATATTTTTTGTCGTCAGAAAAACACAGTAGGTAGAAAAGCAACAAACCTGACCCAAAAACATCCTGAACTGAAACGGAGTGCGGCGGTGCGGATAGTGGGGCGAAGGGGTGGGGGGGGGGGGTGTGCGGTTGGTTGACGAGTTCCAAGAGAAACGTAAAACCACACCTGCTTTTCCATATACATACATACATACATACATACAATAAGATAGCACATTTCCAAGTCTAACAAACAAGAAACGTTCGTTGGCAAAGCCCTAGCTGGGAACAAGGGTAAGACAGCGGCAGGTTGATTGGTGAGTTGCGACCCAGGAGAGGAGTACACTCTAAAAATACACTAACAAAATATTACATTGTCAGAAGCGATTGATTTCTGAGAAAATTATCATTTTTTATTTCATTTTTCTATCTATTTGTTTATGTTGTGGAAATTATTATATATGTAGGTATATTTTTGGTAAATTCATATAGATTGAGTTAGTTTAGATTCGGAATTTTTAAGAGTGTACCTACAGGAGGTAGCGAACGTAGGTAGGAAAAAGTCATGATGGGTGGTTGTTGGAATGGGAAAGGACACACGAGAATGACAACCATAAAGGTTTCTTGAGATGATAAATATTATCTGAAACTTTTCAAAAAGAAACTTATTCCGGAATGTAGAAATGCACAAACACGTTCTCGGACACAGTACGGGGCACGGCTGGACGTTCATTCTCGTTGTTATTGTTATTCTCTCTCCGGCAAAGTTCGCATTGTGCCGGACAAGTAGAAATAATTCAACCCCGCCCTACAGACAGACAGACAGACAGACAAACAAACACACCACCGACGAGGTAACTATTCCTGTTCTTATCTACCGTGAAATCATATTTCTATGTATGATTGTACAAATGACCAGCCGTAGCCATGTGTGGCTTTAGTTTCTTCAAATGCGAATATTTTCTATTAAAGGTACAGACGTTGTTCTGTTATTGGTATACTTAATAGGGGTATGTATGTATGTATGTATGTATGTATGTGCATATCAAAATCAGAAACGACATCAACATTCAAATCTGTAACTACAGTTTACCTACGCAAAGTTCGGCAGTTTGTATTGGACAGTATTCGGAAGGCCCATCACATCCAAACATGGTCAATATGCAAATGTAGGTCCCGCCGTATACCTGCATCGGTCAGTTCCGTCAACAATCTATTACGCGGCTGCCTAGCTACGATCCCCGTGCCGGGTGTAATCCCATTTACGCCCAACCCGTTCTCCGTAACGTTACGTTACGTTACGTACCTTTCTCGCTATTATAGACCAACCGTCCGTCCGTCCGTCCATCCGTTCAGCGTTGATTCAATCATCAGACCACCAGGACAGGAGAGGTAAGTACATAAATCGATTGCAGCACGGACGTTCGCACAGTTAAGCTTATTTTGCATTTCTCAAACGTTCATCATCAATGCGCTTAAATCAAACTAAATTTGATTGCTTTCTGGTCTCTGATCAATTTCCCCACATTCATCATCGTCATCATCATCATATTCTTTACACGAAAGTCTATATTTAAAGTTGAAATCAGAGTTGTTGATATTTAATAAGTGTATGGAGAATACCAGTTATTCGTATTGTAGTTCGTAGTGTGAACATTGCTATCTTCGCTAATTACGGAACGCAATAGTTTATGCAGGATTCGGAATTGGATTCCATGTAGTAGAGTTGCGGTTGAGGAGTTCCTATCTCTCTCTCTCACTCTCTCTCGCACATATAAACCCGTTCCCAGTCTCTGCCAATACACGGCGGATATTTCGTTGTAATGTATTGCAACAATACACACGCTGTTTGACAATATTTTATTCTTGGGCGACATGTGCATACGCAATTCCTTCGCCCCCTACCTACCTACCTACCGCCCTTTCGATTGTTTCTCATATCAGCGGTAAATAAATACGACATTTAGAAACATCCGTTAATTGTACCATACATAGTATATAAATGTTTGTTTTAAAAACCAATTTTTATCTGATGCTATAGCAAGAGTAGATTACATAAATAAATTCTAGAAAATAGTATAAGAAAATAGATAGATAAGTATGCAGACATATAATCAGACATTCAGTAAAATGTGCATACAATTTCACAAGAGAATAACCCTCATTTCCAAGATTTACATGGACATTACCTTGAACAAGCTTATTTTGTTTGTTCGTTCGTTCGTTCCGCCTTCTACATCTTTTTTCATTCGCAGTTTTCAAGTATTGTATTTATATTTATCATTATTCTTAATATCCTCCGCTGCTGTACGATGCCAAATTGGCAAACTCAAATACGCATAACATAAACTGTATGTGCATGCGTTTAATACGTCCTAAATATTTCAAACCATGCCATAATACAATACAAAACATCATCAGAAACCAACAAGTTTTAGAACAAACATACATACTGTCGCTAATTATTCATTTCCAGTTTATTCCCTTGTTAGATACAGACATGTAGTGTACCTTTTCGCGCTTTGTCCTACCTATGCACAATTTCTCCAAGTCTTTTGGCGTTAAGATATGGTGACCATGTTTGCGCTATTCCTGATGGTGCAATATGTTTATCTTATGGCTTAAGTTTGATCATCCTCGAGAGATGCTGCATATAAGTCTTATATTCTCTCGTACCTCATATACATATATCTTCCAACTTCCCGAGTGTATAACCTGCTGTCAGTTTGCTTATTAGCACGGCATTACGTAAATTATAATACTTGTTGGAAGATGAAGAATTATTATAATCATATCTCTCTCTGTCTGCCTCTCTCTTTTTTTTTGTTACAATATGAATAAAATGCAATTCTATTCTTGGAGATATTCAAACTGTATCTTTTAGTAATTAGTAAAAAAAAAGCATTCCGTAAATGTTTCATATTAGAAACACCACAATTACCCTTCAAATAAAGTTTATTAACGTACATATGTACATACGTATATACACACATGAGACCTTATTGTGGGATATTGCAACCCAACCCATACGAGACCTCTTTGGTACACGTGTGTTCTACAGTTAATTAAATCATCTTGCCGGTATTAAAGGCAAAAAAAAAAAAAACTGAAAACGCGAATCGTATTAAGTACCTCTGTTGCGGTTTAACTCTGGCTATATTTAACGTGCATGGAACACGGCGCCCTAACAATTAGCATTTATAAAGTAAATCCTTTATTAGTCTGCCCGCAAAGAGTGTGTGTGTGTGTGTGTACTCGACGATTCCCGAAAAAAAGAGGAAATTACCAGAGAGAGGTTAACTTATTTTTTATTTTTTATTAAATGATTGGATTTAATTCGGATTATAATCTTAGAATTAATTGGTTTTAATAATACTTTCCTCCAATGTGTTCGAATTTATATGTTTATGCATTGTAACAACCATGATTTTAGCTTAGTGGTACAGTCTTCGCGTAGACATTATAACATGTATCTGTCTTCATTTTGAGAATTAATTAAATATATATCCTTTTAAATAGTAAGTAGTATTGAAAGTTTCTGGGAACCATTAGAATATAGATATGTATGTTTTAAACTGGTTCGGTAAAAAAGTTTTAATTGAAAACAATTCCCACAACAAAAATAAATGCTAAATAAAAGAGCGTATTCATTACGAAGGATAGTAACATGAGGAAGCCACTCTAAAGGTCCATTAATAATTTAAAAGTCGCTTTTAAAAACACTGATATTTGACTCTACCATATGTCTTCTTAATAATAATTTTAAATTGCCGCTGTCTGTTCACACTAAAAAAAACCATCATACAAAATAGTTTCTTTTATTTTAATCCCAATACCTGATTTTTGTTTGAGTTCAATGCTCAGATAACTAAAGACAAGAATAGATATGAAAACATTAACTATAATATATATATATATAAATATCACAAATAAACATTTGGCAAGAGCCGTAAACAAAAAGTTAGGCGAACGAGTGATTGAAAATATTAAAAATATTTAGAAATTGATCCAATAAAGGGTTAAGAAATACAATTCTAGTCAAAAATTAAACAATAATTTGTAAACCACTGTCTGCCTTATATGTAAACGGTTACACTGTTAGTTTTTATGGCCGATTTGTTTGTAACATCAACACACACACACACACATACATATAGATATTTATACACACATGTGTATGTATGTCTAGAAGTCAGACGTGAGAGAAGAGAAGGCAGTCTGGGTAAAGGTCGACAAAGTCAACCATAGCATATAGCCTGGCATGCCATCAGCAGGTGGGATCATTCCCACAGGCTCTTTACAGTTGTCCCCACTACTGTTACCGCCGCATACACACACACACACACACACATAGGATGACATCATCAACTTATACTCAGTTCTCACTGACATAAAATAACATCGCAATGCCGTAACCCGGATAGATAGTTAGATAGATAGATAGATAGCTATGTATGTATATGCAGACATCACGCTAATTTCAAGACGGAAACATCAGCCTACTAAATAAATATGATTTGACACTATCGTTTTTTCTACTAATGTGTTTGATGATAGATACATTTTGACACAGCGCTATTTCAGATGTCAAGTTTCTTTCTGAATACAATAGAATTTTTAGACATTATTTTGTTTTGTATGATTTAAAAAAACAAACAAATAAAGCCTCAAAGGCGAACGATTCTTGTTGAGACATTCTATATATATATATATATACTTCCACGTCGAAATAAAGATAGACAGGATACCCAATTTGACACAGTTTTTAAAAATCGTACATATATTTGTTTACTTCAGCTGACCGAAATTACAACTTCCGCACGTGAGTTACGTATATGCAAAGAAGACATTTAAACTCCACTTATATTAAGTTAATAGCATCTTATTACCATTTTTTATTACTGGTACATCTGTTGCTTACCAGTTCTGTGTTCCAAAACCTGAATTTCAAATATAATAACTGTCGCCCGGTTGAGAAATCACCAGTTTTTCTAACAACCCGATGAAACGCAAACGACAACCCGCCCAATAAATTCTAAAACCACACGGTGCAATGGCGTACGTATATACGACTATCGGATATGATTGCTTCATTTTTTCCTACAAATAGTTGTTAAAACAAGGGCAAATCATCCTATTTACAGATATAATGCAAATAAAACTGCTTTATACATGAATAAAATCAAATATACCTATGTATATTGAAATATCGCTGTGCGATTAATAATATTTAGTGCGCCACTGGTACATGTACAGTATTGAAATAGTTGAGCCCGGGAAATTAAGATTTGTGCATCGAATATTTTATATTTTGTAGGTGTAAATTATTTAAATCATGTTGAAAAGTGGAAGCTGACAGACGGTGTCAAACGTGGGTATATATTTAAATAACATATGTATATGTGTGTGATGCTTCTAAATGTGCACGTGAAAAAAACGTGAACATGTGTGTTTAGGAGGGACGTACGTTCATTCCGCCTACAATATCTTTGTCAGTGAATTAATACAATTTTAAAAATGACATGGGCTAATTTGTTGCCTTCATTTTTGAAAGGTAACTGCGAGGGCAGACATCAAAGATATGTTTTACATAAATATGTCGTCAAACGTTATAGTTTCTAAATATATGAATGAATTGCTTTGGGTCTTTGGTTTATGTTGTAATAGTTTTTGCAAAATAATATTATTTTAGTGTTTTCTAAATATATTTATAATTAGTAGGCTTTTGCCACCCCGTTCTGATGAAATATAGAATGACGTAGGTATAACCATATGCAACGAAACAGATTCTAAGGGGGGTTTTTTGGTAAAAAAAAAAAAAAAAGTTGTGTGAGTAAGTGAGACAGATACATTAGTCGAGTAAAAATAAATGTTACAGAATAGAAAAATATTCGAAACACAGAGAGTATATTTACATAAAAACATATGAAACACAACTGCCGCCCGCGATCACCTATATCCACGGGCAGGAAGACGATCTGTTTATTTACGTAAGATTGCACAAACAAGTTGGGAGATGACTATGTGCTGTGCATGTAACGTACATACATACGAATATAAGGAATGACAGTTGGTCGATGTTCGCGTCGTTTGTTTTTTATGTAAAACACAAACGCATCAACGTTTGTCTATGTAGAACAAAATGCATCAGACGAAGGTGCAGCTATTTCGAAACAATAAACACTTGCACTACCGCTGTATATTCGTTGACCGTATATATTTATGTATGTATGTATATACATAGGTGCCGCACTCTCTTTCTCAAAGATCTTCGCGCGCGCGGTTTCAATTTTATTGTTGGCCATAAAGCGGAGTACTTCAGAGAAACGGAATCCGATATCGGTAATTAAATTGTCACACCAGAAATAGATCAATCACAAAAGATGATGATGATGATGATGATGATGATGATATGTGGTTTACTCATCTGGAGACACATGTCGTATAAGTTATTTTTTGGTGTTTGTTTGTGTGTGTGCAAAAGTTATTCGTTTGTAGATAGAAGTTAATGGGTGAGTCGTATAATCTAGCGCGATTTCCCTCGTAATTAAGTACGCAAGACTGGCAAGTAGTAGGAAGTATATATTTGTTGTCGTTGCTTGCGATGTAAAAGTATTAAATAGCCTTGACGGTTTAGCCCCCGTAATCCCTTTTCGTTCGCTTGCTAAGGGCCTGGCGTGGCATGGTCTGGGCCGGTGATTCTTAACGCAGAGAGAAGAAAACAGAAAGGACCGCCTAATTGTAGAGAACAGGATACTAATTGCCTTACTGCTGTTCGCCATTCGAGCGGAAACAAACTCCTACGATACGAGAGACACCGTCGCGTATTTATGTCCCGAAAAGAAAAGAAAGAATAAGTTACACGCGGGATTAGTTTCTTAAGGTCCGCCCGCGCTCTCCGGATCTTCATGTCATGGCAAATGAGCCTTAGTCGCTAGTTTCCGCGCGACCGAACCGCCGCGCCGTCCAACTGAGCCCTAGTGGCTTCTTTTTTCATTTCATTTCCTATGTTGTTTTTAGTAGGTATACTGCCAGACTTGTGTAAGTATCCCTTTCTATATAATATACAATTATCATCATCATCGTCGTCGTCATCATGGTGAAAAACGTAAAACGAAAAACTGTTGACATTGCACGAGTAACCCCCGCAGGGTCATATCGGAACGATGCATGCTAGCGGGCGGTCGGGCGGACGTCACAATCTGGGAAACAAAATCGAACCGAGGCTAAATAAACAATGACCACTCTAACATGTCCCGAAGGAAAAGATTCCCCGGTTCTAGTCCAAACACTGAATAAAGTGCCTTAAACGTTTAGTTAATGTCCATCGTTCGGTTTGCCTCCGATTGTCGGAGTAACCGAATGCTACTGGTTTGATGGTAACACATGCATTTGCAGTATATTTAGTATCTACATACATACATACAAGTGTGAACAGACAGCATCATTGAATTATGCGCCGTTGCATGGTATAGTCTAGTGGAGGAATAACTGTCAACGTGGTCCGCGGCCGTGCCGAGTGCATTTGTCATTCGCTCGTTTTGGATGATTTGACCGACCGACCGACCGACCAGCATCGCGCTAACCGAAACCGTAGGTGCACGCGTGCGACCCGTCATTGCAACAAATCACATTAAACAGAAATAATTACATTACATCCCTCGGCGATTTACACGCGCAGCATAAATCACACAAACACACGCCAACTACACACACACACACTCACTCGTATAAATCTATTTAATAATATTTTTAAATTAAATCATATCGAAAAGGGAAAACACTTTTTTGTTTATGAATATAAAAATACTCTGCATATATTTATATATATATATATATATATATGTATGTAGGTATATGCACTTCTATAGATGATATGGTTTGGTATAATAACGAGACCAGTGCTGCGAACCGAACAACGAATTGTATTAATTTTCCACGTTACTGGCTTTCCATACGCATTCATTGATTAACAATCAACCGATGTGTACATAGCGTGCCAATTAAAAAACACCGTCGACAGAAATTAAAAAGGGGAAAGGGGAAAGAAGGTGAATCGTCCCGTTTATATCCTACGAACCACTACGCCGCGCCGGCCGCGATGGCTCATATAAGCAATTATATTCTAAGACAAGGTGCCGCGTCGTGGCGTCTGTTTGGTGATGCTTTTTCAATCAAATGGTCTTTAGCGTCTTCCTCACGTGACGCGTGACAACAAGGGAGACGATGGCGTCAGACAAGCGAAGCCCCACGGTGTCGGCGCCTTCATTATTGATACGAGAAACGTATATATCCTTCGGGGGGCGGAAAAAAAACGTAAGAAAAGAAAACAAAGTGGCCGCCGCACGTCCGAACGCGCCCATGGCGAAAATGAAGGTATTAAAATTCACTTAAAATTTTAATAGGAAAGATGTGTTTATTTTTTTTCTTGTACATACAATCGGTACGTCGTTGAGTGACGCAAATCGCAGTGGCGCGGCGCGGCGCGGCGCGGTGCGGTTCGGCGGCTTGGTGGTGAATGTGATGCTGATATAAAAAAGTATCACGGTGCCGTGTGTTGTGCCGTGTGTGTGTGTGTGTGTGTGTGTTGCCTCCGCCGCCGTAGTCGTCGTCGTCGTAGCGGCCTCTCGTGCGACGCTTCTCTCCACTCACCGTTCCGCAACAAAGCCAATTCAGATTCCCTGCTAATGGCATATTACATTGTTACCTTACTCGCTCGCATCATCCCCCTGCGCGCCCGACGGCAAGTCGAGGCATTCGAGTGCCGTTGGCGTCCTTGTCGCGCCTGAATGTGTGTGGAGGGCAAGTGCTGCACTGTCCTTGTCGCGCTGCTGTCATTGCAAGCAATAGCTTCATCTCTCGTTATGATGGATAACGGTCGGGCATCAATTAAGATTAGGCTCGAACAATACCTTCGCAGAGTGGCACGATGATAGACGCGGCATACCGACCGTGCAAGAGAGACACTGCTACATCGGCATAGTGCCATTGTGCAGGTATGTATGTATGTATATACTACAGTGGGAAGAAGGAACGAGCATGAGCACGAACGCGCTCGCGCCACAACGAAGCACTTTACTGTATTGAATTTGGGTGCTGTTGTTAGAGTTTTTGTACATTGACTTACTTGGACGACATCTCTCCTCTATATACACACACACACACACACAGATACAAAAGCAGCCGATGGTGGCGACACAAGAGCAAAAAGCTTGTGTGATTGATACCGCCCCCCTGTTTGCCACTTTACACAACTTCTTACACGGCGGCGGTGGAAGGTGTAATCCGATAACTTGCAATTAGTCAAATGCACTCATTTATCAAACCTCGGCCAGAGTCCGTGCGTTGCTAACGCTCGTTATTAAAGTATAATTAAATTTCTACATACAGTTTTGAAGGGGGTCAGTTATACATACATACACACACACACACACTGAAACTAAACTTTATTCCACAAAATATTAACAGTAACCATGTAATAAGTTCTAGTTGTGTAAAATAAACGTTATTTATAGTTGAAATACCAAACTATAATCTGCAATAAAGTAAAATTGAATCTGTCCATCCATCCATCCATAACTGGGACCTGGAAACTAAAGTACATTATACGCTAGCAGGAGGGTAAGCAATATTTCGGGATCATTTATCCGGTTATATATAGGTACTTCCCAATATGATCAGCGAGTGCGTACGGTTTGGCATTTGTCGTCACCAATTACTTAACTCAAGTCGCGCGCGATCAATCAGAATTATGACGGCAATAATCCAGTACAGCGACAGTGTTGCAGTTGCTGAGGGTGATTGTGGTATGCATCACATCACTTTTCCGCCGCTGTCCTTGTTCGTCGAGCACACACACACACACACACATATATATATATAAAACTCTGCAATATCCGAACAACATCTGCTGTCCGAGGAGGGTCAGACGATAGCCAAGGTACGCGGCCGGATATTGGCTACTTTTATTACCTTGCGGCGACCCGCGGACGTGCGACTTCCGTCCGTGCATGTTTTCCTTCATATCAGACATTGCGCTCTCAAACCCACACCCAACAGACTTATGGCACTAACTCGGAATACCATTTCTTTTTATGTACATTCCCTGCACCAATTGTAAAATGTGTGATGCGTGTATATAAATGTATTAATAAAGATATTATACCTATAGTAATTAATTCTTATAGCTAATATTAACTTTTAATCATTTATTAGAATATAGCTTTGTTTTTAATATAAATACCATTGGGATTTTGATCTAGTGTGATGCACTCGTTGGATGCTGTTTCCCTCAGCCTTAGAGCGATGCGCGATGACATGAAGAAATAACAACGTTTTATGTTGTTTTTACAGGCGAGCAAATGAAATGACGCGACGAATTATTCAATACGCTATATACCTCTATGTGTGTGCGATTAATATATATATATATATATATATATATATATATATATATATATATATATATATATATATATGTACATGAAATTTATTACTTACTACGACGATGTATGTATGTATAGTATAGTATAGTAGTATATGGTGTATCTAAATTGGAATTTGTTGGAATATATATAAAAGTCAATGTCAGTGTGTTTCATTTGGGTCATGCACGTCAACAGTCATATTTTTATGAATTACCAAAAGTTATTTTGACTTCTCAATTACGATTATATGAGGTAATAATAATCCTGCGCTTAAATTGCAACAGCATAAAAACGGACTGCAGACGAAAATACGCTTAAATTTCATTAATAATAATTATGACGAAATGTATTTTGTCTTATAATCCGGTATTCATAAAACTCTGATATTTTTATGAATGTCAACAAAACTATAATCCAATCAGACGGAATCATTTTTTATTTTATCGTTAATAATGTAAAAAAAAAGTAATTAATTTGTTAATTATTCATATATGTACATGAATAGTAAATCTATACGTGAGTCAATTGTCCAATTTGACAATAAAGACACCTCGCTTTCCGCCGCCGCCGTATAAGATGAAAGCTAGTGTAATTCATTCGAAACCATTAAGTCGGCGAATGAAATTTATTCCTAGTCCGTGACGGCATTACCGCAAGTGAAAGATATAACAAATTGGAGTATAGAGCATCGTCGTGGCGTGCTCAGATTTCTTGCGTAATTACAATGACGGTGCACTAGTTTTTCGTAGCCATTGTCATATAGCCTTTATATTAAGGTGTGTCTGTCGCAATATCTGATTTCTATAATGAAATGTGGATTTACGCGCGCGCTGTCGGTGATGTTTCATTTTAACCTTTTTGTTCTTCTGATCTATGCTGCTCGTTTCCTTTACTTTGTCGCTGCACCACTAGGCGATCCATTTGTGTCGCGAACAGATCAAAGCGAGAGGCACGCGTCTGCGATCATTCTGACCCCAGTGTTCGACAACGACAACGACGAAGGCAACTTCGCTTCGCAATGCCTATTGTTTCATCCCATGCCGGAACAAGACGCACTTTAACGGTTTAACATGCCCTCCATCCGGTCGACGCGCGCGCGAACTACCATACATCTTCGGCACAGTTCTAATACGTGCCAATTATTGCCACCGGAATCCAACGACAATGACTTATGTCCTTTTATTCTTTTCTATATATATATATATACATACGTATAACAATTATTATTAAGTTAGCAAACTAAAAATACTTTTTA
Organism: Nebria ingens riversi; assembly: GCA_018344505.1. Lineage (NCBI taxonomy): Eukaryota > Metazoa > Arthropoda > Insecta > Coleoptera > Carabidae > Nebria > Nebria ingens. Next base: position 176,946 of record JADQWA010000287.1, on the reverse strand, counting down.
TAACAATTCAAAAATCTTCTTTATATATATATATATAGGTATGTACATATGTTTGCAAATTCTGGAAATATATTGAATGCATCACCTAGGTTTTCTCCGAGGGTGTATCGGTCAGTGTCTCGATTTGATCGAGCCGCCAGAGTTTTCCAACCCTCACATTTCATAAAAAAAAGGGATGGCGTCGCGACGGTGACAGAGGGACGTACGACAGCGAAGAAAACTGGCATACATACATAGGGAACCTATGTCCGGTCGCATATCGGTATTTTTATTAACCAAAGTGTCTCAATTCCGAGCGCCTCAAAGGCCACGGGCTACGGGGACCATATCGCAACCTTATACGAACGTAAGCTGATGTATGCACGGTCAGAATGTTATTGCAGACGCGCGCGGTGGACGGTGGATGGTGGACATCATCATATCTGCAAACCACCCTCCATACACACACACACTAACCAAAGCCTGTCTGAAACCAATATTGCCTCGTTCCTGCAATCATCTTACATCCAATGGAAAACAACTATATTATCTCTAAGGACACCATACATACATACATATATCTATAGCCGTTCGTGAAATTTTACTTATACGAATTTTAAAACAACCTATACTATTATTCGGTTGAGTGTATTAGTATTACAACAGCGATTAATTTTGAATTATGTATGTATGTATGTATATATATATATATATATATATATATATATATATATATATATATATATATATATATATATATAAGATGATGACGAGGGGAGTTGAGACGGAAGTATGGGTTCGTAATTGAAATTCTTTCGAGTTAGGTATTTGATTAAGCTCGTATATATTGCTAACGATATAAATATAATCGGATGGGAAAACAACCTTGACAGAACGGACCCTATAAGATGCTATGTATGTATATACTAACAACACATCATGCAGAGTGAAGAGACGACGAGGGTTTAGTCCAGTCCAGTCCGTATTCGTGAACTAATTTTCTTCTATAGTAACGTCGCATATATCACCGATACACACAGTATCTTGTTCGCAGAGTCGGCCCAGAATGTATTTAATAATAAGAAAAAACACACAAAACTTTCAACGGAATGTTTACGCTCAGTTTAATATTTCGAAAATTAATTTACTATATGCGTACCCTTATTTAATTAGTTGTTTTTTTTTTTTTTGTTATGGTATAATTTATCTACCAAGTTTTTCGTATATACGTATGAAGATATAATAGATGAATCAATGACTTAAACCGTCCCTGGGAATTGAAACGATTTCCCGTATCTTATTGGGAGGCAGAGCAAACGACACAAAGAAGTCTTCACAGTGACACATTTACAGTCGAGATTACTTTTATTTTCAGCTTCAGAATTCATTGTGTCGCGCATTGAATCGCATCGCATCGCATCGCATAGGTTAGTACCTATAAGGCGCGTTGAAATTGAAGGCGTCGGTGTAAATTCCACTAGCAGCAGCAGCAACAACGTATCAGAAATTTAATCAAACGGTCGAGGTATTGAGAAAAACAGAAGCCCAGGGCTTTGAATATGTCGACGCGCCAAGCGTGCCTGTATGTTAAGATCAACGGAACGCTCGTGTGCTTGTGTGCCAGCCAACGATATTGCACGGAGCGTCGATTTTACGAGACATACTACTATTCTACCATCCCCCACCCCTATCCTCACACACACACACACACACACTACCCTATCAATAGAAATCAATTGCGAATGCGTATAGCAATGAATTAAATCAAGAAACATGTGCTGTGCTGAAACAATTGCTGCGGCTGTCGCTTTAATTTTAAATTAAATCGAATTAAATTTCAAGTATTGCGATATATATATACATACATACGTATTGTAAAATGTTTGAAAGTGAAAAATAAGCATAATAATAATACAAAACAATATAGTGTTATACGTGTCATTAGAATACGCACCTTAAAATACACCTAAACGAAATTTCACATATAATTTACGACATGCCGCTACATCAATTCTTTAAACTTCCGTGTTGCAGGCCACACACACACACACTAACTAACTTAACTAACTAACTAACAAAATAACAAACAGGTTTCAGTAAAATATAATTTTTTCTATGCGGTGAAAGCAGTTTTTATTTTGTGTTGCCTGTGAACGGCCATACATCACTCAGAAATTAGTTTTTTCGGTAACGTTCCGTGACCAATCACATCACTGCACTGCACTACACAAGGTGGCCGTTTGGTGACTGCGATAAATAAATAAGCTCAACCAACAACAAAAAATCAAACTCACATTCTTGTTACGAGAAACGAACTTTATGTTGTTGTTGTAGTAGTAGTAGTAGTAGTACTGGTAGTCCTACTATAATAATTTAGGTACATAAATTTAAAACCGTAAAGCAAGCAACTGAATTTATTTCAAAAACTTAATATGCTACCTGAATGTATTATCGTATAACGAAATCAAACAAATGATTTTTCGAACGAATTCAGTCATTTAGAGTTTCTTCTTTGTGACTATCTATCTATATATATCTATATTTACAATTCGTAATGATGAATTATATGCTGACAGATCTAGAGAGTTGAAAGTTTTTGAACAACAAAGTTTGTCTTGAATGCGGTCGCCCACGTATCAAAAGAAAGACTTTCTTATATATACACACACACACATAGTATATAGTCAAATTTCCCAATAGTGATATTAAAACATGTTTCTTGAATACTACTTTAACTCATTTCGTTTCTGATCATAATTTATTGGATCAACTTTTCGAAAAGGGTTAATTTTAAACGACACCTACGGGACCTGTTTCCCGCAATATCATCGCAAAGTCTTGGCGTTGAAATTACTCAACAACTGGACCAGCATGCTAACTATTATTAATAACTGCGATTAAGTTTTAAAATATTTCTAGGCAGAATTTCTTTTAGTATACAAAGATGTCTGTGTGTGTTTTTTTAGGGTGAAACATATATTATTAAAAACCACATCACGTAAGAAGCGTTAAAAAAAGTGGATACACTTTTTGAACCAGTTTGAAAAAGGTAAGATATGATTTATGTGTGCAATCACCTATTTTGCGTTTTGGGGTAGATTGAGAATCCACACACATACATACATACATATATAATAAAAGATAAAAACAAGCAGCATAAGATATGGGACGCGTGACGCACAACCAAAACCGAGGTGAATCACATCATCGTATTGTATATGTATATATATATATATATATATACAAACAGACGCACACACACACACACACACACACAGACATATAGTAACGGTGCGGTCATAAGTCATCTTCCGGAAGGACAGCGCGGGCTAGCGTGACGGTACACCGGATCGCTCTGGCGTGAAGCGTACCCTCCGCGCGACTCGACCGGTGTCCAGGGACGGCCGACAGACATTTTTATATTAGGCTATATAAACGATGATACCGAAAACGCATTAATAATATATATATATATATATATATGTATGTACGTGTATATAGCACAACCAGCCATCATCCCGCTGTGATTTCTGATACACACCCTGTTGACGGGAAACGATCTTATCTTATTATGGCGAATGCAATTTAATATTTCTTTTGCCCTGAATACAAAATTAAAACAGCATTAAAAATAACTGAATCAGTATAGCAATTTGTTAATTCTCCTGAATCCGCCACTGGTAGCAACAAGTCACCCGTAACGTGATTGTTGTTTATAAAAAGAAACGATCATTCAAGAGACGACCCTACAATCATCTTTTTAAACTAACAGTGAAATGACGTCGTCATGTGAAGGCATGCGGGTGAGCTCTGTACTCACAAGCAGGTGTACTCTTTTTAATACCTTCACTTAACGCGTTTAATTAACACACGAGCAACCCTCACTTAAGCAACTGACGTCACTACGATATATTAATCTACATGCATACATACATACATAAGACTTATTCAACACAGCAACATAGGATAGAAAGAGACTTTATACTCCTAAAACATGACTAATAACAACACAAAGGGGAAAAACAACAGTAAATTGCTTCAATTAAATGTATCCGGGTGTGCTGCAGTTTACATCCACACGAGTATACATACTCAGGTGAATGATGGCATTATAATAAGTACAAGAAATGGTTATCGAATCATATCAAATAATTAAAGTTTGATGCGTCTAGTTTAAAGCTCAAAGAAATGATTGTACTTCTTCGACGCTCTGTGCCGGAATGGAAATGGAGTGTCCACTCGCGGGATGGAATACGTGGTCGCCGACAGCGCCAGAAGAGATGCTGTGGCGGCATCTACTGGTCCGCCGATGCCAGTTCGCCGTAGAGCCGCTAGGCGCCGCCTGTCTTCAGTCTTTCGTCCGTACGCATACAACAAAACGATTAAATCGCGTCATTTTTCATCATCACTTCTATCTTGCGATGAGTTTAAACAGTAAACAAACAACGTTGTAAAAACATTGCCGCAAAACTGTTTACTTTTACAAATTTAAAAGAGGGTAGAGCTATATAACATATATACATACATACATACCCCCCTCCCCACCGAGCTACTATTAATTCAGTGCGTGTCCATCATGTAATGAAATTTTATTCAAAAAAAGAAAATTTATCTTCGAAATAGAAAATGTCTAAAAGACGTATTTTTGAATAGAAAATGCATTGATGTATGTGTCAATGTCAGAGAATGCAAATAAAGATGTATCTTGTATAGTTAATTACAGATAACATAAACCGCGGCAAGTAAAGGAGAAAAACACAACTGAACTCGGAGTTAATTACTGTAAAGTTTACCTACTCCAAGTCTCGCAGAACAACAAGCCGCACGCTACGAGCTTCCTTCCTGTGCCCCGTGCAAACAATTGTGCGTATTTACTAGGTAGCATGGGGTAAAGGGGGGGGGGCAAGGTGGAATTTTCCCTATTTAGCTTTAGGGTATCTTCTAAACACACGCACAATACAACATACTCGACGTTATTCACTGACTTGTCAGGACTTGAACAAAACACCTCTACTAACGCTTCCTATAAAGATAACCGACAGAATTAAGTCTTTGCTCTATGTGTATGTGTATACTGTATATAACTTTTGCGGTTGACAAACTTTCACGAGGTAATCCAACAAAGACACTCACTGCTAGCGCCATCACCTTGCGCGACAATGACAACTCGCGTATATACTAATCCGCCACATTATTATGATTATTTCGAGACACGCGATTGTCAGTCACCACTAAATCTGTCGCTAATCCTATTTGTAGTACGACATTTATACCAAATATCAAACTAGAAAAATAAAATCATTTTCATTTTAGAAAACATCAGTTTGAAACAAATCACAGATACACAATTTCAATTCAGAAATATAAAAGTATTTTAGGGCCAGCAGTGTATCCGAGGGAAAATACGACCGCGACGGATATTGAATGTAAAATCGAAAAAAACTGAGGGACTATAACCACACTGAGTGCATCAGTGTATGTGACGCCACCATATTGAAACTATAACTATAAAATTCAAAAACCAATCTCAACGATCAATTGATGTAGTACAAGAAGTAGTGTAGTGTAGTTACACTACACATGCTATGACTATGGCTAACCACATGACGTAATTTTATTTTAAATGTTGGCTACACTCCAAACGATGCAGAAAGTGTCCATTCTATTTGAACATTTCCACTATTATCTATCTAGTACATACCTAGTAGGCATTACAAATATAAGGCATCACTGTACTATATAAGGACGCAAAAGTCTTCCTTTATTTATAATTAGTAGCATCAAAACATAATAAATTTAAAAAAAAAAAGCAAAAGAAAAGCTGATATTACTAACAACGAAATGGCTTTTCTTGGTACATACAATTAAAACATTAGCCTTGGGCCTTGTGTAAGTTGTTGAAAAGTTTTGATAAATGAACGTGAAACTATATAGTAATATTAGTCGCCATCGAAATATTTATTAACGCTTTTAGTGAAAAACGGAAAAAGAAAACACCACCAGAAGCGAGAAAGTAAAATTGATGCTATACTACGCATTATTCATTTCCTTTCGTTCCCTCTTTGTATGTATGTAACTACTGACCTAATTATCCATGTTTGCAGAATACTTTTTCTCATATAAACATGTTTTCTACTAACACACAAACGTGATTTAATGATGTTTGAATAAAAGCCACGCTGCATGGTTGAACGTGTGTTGTGTAGTATATATGTATGTACTCTCTCATTTAACTTATTCTTCGCTATTGTTAATAGTTTCCGGTAATGGCGCCACTGTAGCTTTTCACGAAATTTATATTGCTTCAAACGAAATTAAAAAAAATAATATAAAAACCTTCAATTGCTTTCTGGCACTGTATCTACATATATTTTTCTTATTCAATTATCTTTTTCTACTACACTACACTTTTAAGGACCAAATTATTGTCTAATATTAGTTTCACCACCATTCATCAAATCGTTTTCAAATAGAGACTAATTGCCTAGTATAACGAAAATATCCTACAACAAATGCAGTTACTATATTTGCGTAATAATGCAAGTGAAACACACGCACAGTTCAACAATGGTACAGTGTTGATAAATGAATGTGCAATAGCAGTAACAGTCCTTGTTCCACATACTGGGCGGTTTTGCTTAATTAAAATTCCCAACCAATTAATGTCAATAACCAGAATGCATATATGTATGTGTGTGCATGTATATGTATATGTAAAAGGTGTGCGACACCTGCTTCCGTCACTCCCACCGTTTTAATACTGATGCCATGTACCTAATGCAGAGCAGAGACTTTACTTTATGGACGCGCGTCTTGTCCGACTGGCGCCAGAACAGGCACGGATTGACCGTCATAAAATTGTCAAATTTAAATGTTATATAATTTAACATTTCTATACGAAATACAATAGCAAATGCTGACTATACCATCAAGCATAAAATACTTGGCAAGATACATATGCCTAGGCGTTGTATCAATATTAGTATATTTTACTATAATATATGTTTTGTTAAATATGACAATTAGTTATATTCAAGTAGTGTTTTATTTATTTATTTATTTTCGGTATATCTTTGAAAATAAAGTTTTAGTACGTTTCTGTTCGGTAGACTTTCATTTTCTGATGTTTTTGGCCACACGCCGTGCGAATAACTCTCAATGTGCACGTATGTGTGTGTGTGTGTGTTTGATCGTCTGAGAAGTTTTTCTGACATTATCTGACCGGTCCGGTCAATGTGTATACGTTTGTCTTGGCCTAATGTACCGTGACAGCCATCACCCCCGCTGTCAATATTACGGGCACAGCGTGCCATGGTGACAGAGGAAAAGAAAAACGAGAATCACGCACAAACACACACACATATGAATAAGCATCGTTTCATATACATACAGACATAGGTGAAACTTCATCATCACTGGTTTGGCGTGTAGGTATATATGTATATTTATATATATATATATATATATATATATATATATATATATATATATATATATATATATATATATATATATTTTCGTCAATGACCTAAAACTGTGTGATGGTGGTGATTCGGATATGCGTTTGTTTTTTGAACGTTTTGCGGTTCATATTTTGACAATTTAATCACGGTGCGCTTTGATCTACGCACTGTGAATTTAAACGGTATATCTGAATTTACCTAGTGGCTATTATTAAACGTAGCGAAAATACACATCAAGTATAAAAAAAATAAACGTCAACATTTTTTAGCTCGAAAGTATTTATCAACGGATTTCATTTAAATTAGTGTTGAAAAAAATCTTTGATGTTCATATGTTAGTTTTTGTAAGGTGTGAGGCGACTTAAACTAATGAAACACTTTGAAGTTGAAGGCAAAGGTGATTGCATATATCTAGTATGTATGTATGCACCTACCTACGTACGCGATGCTTAGAGTTGTTAGTCGGCAAGGGAATGCTAAAGTAATTAACCATAAAGTGATGATTACAATATAGTATAGGTACTACGCGATGCAACACTCATCAAAACTTGCACAGTAAAATCAATGATGATTGCTTATGTCTTGGTGATGGTAAACTAAACTAAATTAAACGCGCAGCTAATATCAACGAACGCCACCTAGTTGATGCAACACACACACACACACACACACACATACTTCTAATACATACATACATACATATAGTATTGTATATGCAAGTTGCCGGAGGAAAACCGACAGACACAAACCGCATCAGTAATGAAACGGCGACAACAAGTGGCTTCGCGAAATCTACTGTTATTACTTAATTAAAACACAAATTTGAATTACCTTTACAACTTGTAATACTCTACTCCCTACAGCGAGCTACTAGTATAAGAAGAACTTAATCATGTTGCCGTACGCCAACTGAATTGTCTGTGGATTATTCCAATTAGCCAGGGAATATTCTTCTTATACGTTTCGCCTGGTTCACCCATTATAAAAGATGCAAATAACAAATTTATTCACTACTGTAGCTGTATGTACTCGTATATCACAGTTTTGCAAGTAATTTTATAATAAATATATGTGTACGTCCATTGACAAATATTGTTAGCGACAAAAACATTTATATATAATTATACTGTTATCAGTAAAATTCTCTAGTCAAGGAACTGAAAAATGATAATATGTAGTATATTTTGTTATTTCGAAATATATTACTGTGCTAATTTTAAACGGCAATATTTTGATCTATGAATCGTCCTTGACATGAATTAAATCATCAAAAGTGCATGGACATACGCAATAACACGTACACATGTCAATTCTAACAAAGATACCTTCCTGGATAAAATACAAACAACAATAAAAATCTTATATTCTCCTATATAAATATATGTAAGTCGTATTTAATCAACATTAGTATTAAAAAAAAAAATGAAACGCGTGCCAATATTAATTTATTAATAAATTAATATGTTTTTAATAACTTTGATCGTTTTAAGCATAAATATGTTTGTTTAAATATTAATAATTAATAAGTCGAGGTATAATTAACCTCGCTCTAATTTGTAATAGAGAAACAACCTTCAGTTTCAATATAGCATACAATTAAAAAAACATCTGCAGTGTATTACACTAAACTTTCTTATACCTTGACGTGGGGACAGAGCTTACTCTTTACAATACTATCTCAAAACATATGATAAAACGGGAATCGTAAATGATCCTTCAATGTAAACTAATAGGTTCCACACGTGTTTGCTAAATATGTTTAATTCCCTTAAAGTGATATTATAGTTACAACTATTGCACTGGAGATTATTTTAAGTAGTTTATACTCAATGATTACAATAAAGTTTTTATGATCATACGTATTATTTCATGATGACAATACTTACTTTGTATAAGAAAGTAAAAACATATGTATAGTTATTAATTTATTTAGTTGTATTATAGGTAAGTATATGTTTAATATATGTACGTATGTATGTATGTATATAAATGACATTGATGTGAAAGCAAAGAGACAGGGTGGTGAATGTCTATCACGAAACACGAACGCAATTTAGTTTGCAGACGTAGCGTTGTACTTATGTATGCCTCAGGTGCGGCCGTACCATTCTCATTATACGAAAACAGTGCGACGGAGGAGGAGGAAGAGGAGGAGGAAGAGGCATCAAGTAAACACGCGAATGTGTACCACAGGGAACGATAACTTTATAAAATATTTGACATTTACCGGTCGGCATTGAGAACAGGTGGAAGATACTGACACTAAAGCAGAGATTTTTCCCGTAGAAACATTTTTATTGCTTATGCATAATTCGATCAGAATATAACTTCCCAGATGTACCTAATAACTTGTAAGAAGACATCTGTGTTGCATATCATCCTCCACCCATCCCGCACCCTCTTACTATTTGTAATATTGGACAATACTATATAGCGATAATTTAATAAAAAAATAATTCCATCAGTGACCGGATGTATGTTAATAATAAAAGTTTTAAAAGTTTATGTATGTATGTATGTACAGAGTGAACGTAACAAGAGAGCTTTTGGTAGGTGTCAGTGTAAGCTGCATTTATGATGGTATAAAATTAATGCAAATCTCTAGATACACCTTGTTTGCCTAGAATATAGAATAAGTTATAAAATTGCGCAAAACGTTTACCTTTATGCTTCGTTGTATGTACAAGTAACGCAAAGTAAGCAGTGAATTGAAACCGTATGGTGCTGCTACTGCTACTGCTGCTGCTGCTGCTACGTATTATATAAGTCAAACAAAATGTCGAAAACTCCGCGGAACGCACGGAACCAATCTTGGAAATATGCAAAGTGCGAACCACTTAGGGTAATAACAACAGCGCCACTTTTAATCGGATTTACATGTCGACTAATTAAAATATACATCATCAACTTTAAAATATATATATATATATACACAAAGTGAGCTGTGCGCTACTGGGCATTGAGAGACCATCACGCCACACACTTTAACGGCATCATTCTAATTCTAATTGCTAATTATTTAAGACTGTTTATTTTACTTATTCTAATCATGATCATTCATTGTATCAACGCTGCGTTTTATCAAACTGAATTTGATTCAAGGTAATAATCCTATCTGGCACTAAATATTAGAAATACTATTTATGGATGTTGAAACAGAAAGACAGCAAAATTATTAGGATTTGTTAATGTCACAAAAGTAATGAAATATAATAATTAGAATATACATACATACATACATACATACATACATACATACATACATACATACATACATACATACATACATACATACATACATACACACATACATACATACGAAACATTCCTCATTATAATATGGAAATAAGTTGATTGATACACACAAACTTATTACGGAAAATCAACTTGTCTCCGGCAAAAAAGGTAAAAAACAAAAATACTTCGCTTCTAATCTGACAGGGATATTTTTCCGTTGACAACTGCATTTATTACAGTGCATTTACTTGCATATATGTTTACACTAAGTGAATTTGTGGCGGACGCCTGACGCCTAAAATTATTTGTGTCAGTTTTGGCAAATAAACCGAAAAGAATACAACGAATTTACTCTATTTCACTTTGGATTTGTAGGAATTTACTTATATGCGACATAGTCACAATCCGAAAGTCTTTTCTATAGACAAAACTAGCAGACACAATAATAATTAAGTAATGTTTTGTTTTTCTTCATCTTAATCTGTCATTATACATACATACATACATACATCAACTAAGAAACGATTGTAGTTCCAAAGTGGAATCAAGTAAAGGTTTGTAAAAGTGGGTTCATTTGAAATGAAGAAAACACGAATATCACTAGAAGAAACATCGGGGCTGTCGTAAAATAAATTGAATTTCAAATCAGTTTGTTGATAAAATTCAGTGGTACGCCCTTACCGGTCGCCACCTCGTCGTCGGCGTCTTGATTTCAACGTCCCACACCACCTATACCACTTCACCGTCGTATATATATATATATATATATACTCGTATATGTATGTATACGACTCTGTAATAGCGTATATACACAATAGCGTATATTTTATCCTCACAGTCGCCTAGATTGGAGTGCAACATTGCGGTTGATATATTTCTTAGCCACTTAACAAAAATATGATCTAGCTATTTAGGTATAACGTTATAATAAATGTATTTTACTATATACTCTATACTAAATGTATTACATACAAAATACCCCAACTAATATACGTATAATAAAGTAAAATTGATGTTTCAAATAAAAAAAAAATACGACGCCGTATTTAGCTATACCTGGGCGGGGTGCATTGCTAGAATGATCAGACCGACGCGACGTCGACGCTCGGCTAGAAATACCGACTAGTGGCGTCCAGGTGATCAGACGGCCAAAGAATGTCGTCATGAAGATACAAAAGGATAGAAAGCATAAAATAAAAACAGACATTTATCTTTTCTATTCTTTAGCTGCACACACGCATGCATGCATAAAGAAAATACTGTGTGGTAGGTACTGTTTGCTCTGTTAGCACAGTCACTTTTAGGTGGATGCCGTTTTTATTCAGCGAAACTGAAACAATGCGTCCGCACGTGTCTGCACTAAATCAGACGTGCGGATTCCGAATTACTAACAATAGCGTTGTTCGCAGCGCACCGTGTGGTCAAACGCGCCACTGCCCACCTTTGCAATTTCACCAACAACAGACAATCTACACTTGAAAAGAGAAATACTACACCGTCATGTGTAGTTTACACAGAGGCGGACTCGAATTCTTTCGTTGCTATTTATAATACGGGCCATTTGTATCAGTCAACAGAATTTGTAAATATTTTTTTACTTCTTGAATGCATCCTACTAGAAAATATCAATACGGTTGCTTGAAATATTATAACAATTTGACGCGTCATTTTACTTTTACGCGTATAATTGTCCGTTTTGATATGTGTAATTGTTTAGAATGTGAGTGTATTATTTTTACACAATACGTATGTATGACCTTTGTTTGGAATGATATAGTAAAGTAACTAATCTTATTCTGGGTGCCTAGTTGGCAATAAGATCACTTAATTTGTAGTACATAAGATAAATAAATAATTTTGTTCACTTACTCCAACATCACAACGTTGCAGTGCCGCAAATTCCAAATAGCTCTAAACCTACCTGTAACAAAAATAAATAAATGAGTATCACAATTAAACCTGACAGATGCATAAATCAGATGCGACAGATTAATTTTACCAAAAAAAAAAAAAAATACACGCTCGACATCTATCACAGACATACTTCCAGTATATAGTACATATATACTAGATTCCATTTTATTTTGCAGTATGGTTCAAATATATTTCGTAAAAATACAATAAACGAATTTTAAAATTATCGTTATTATGTTTTTAAAATTTTTTTTAGAAATATTCATTATTTTTTAAAATAGTCAGTTGGAGTATATTTTCGACTCCAACAGGTTGTAGGTATTAAAGCACGAAATTATAATTCGGTCATAAATAACGCTAAATAATTTTGTGAAACTTGAAAAAGCCATAGTCGAAATAATATTGTAATAAATTAAAGGTGAAATCTAGACTAGTGTTATCTAATTAAGTAGCGACGGACAATAGATGGCAGCATCTTCTTCTTTGCCCCGTGTGTATGTGTGTGATTAACTCATCACATATTTCGGATTACACTTAATAACAGTAATTTCCGGTTTGGTAGCTACATCTGCCAGCGCAGACAAAGTGTCTTCATTTTTCATAACTTACAAAGATGCATCTTGCCGTGTAACAAATGGAATGGGTGCGCGGGGGCTCGCGGTCAACACAAGGTGGGCTGGTGGCTTCTGCCTTTACAAATGAATCACTTTTAGATTGTTTATTTTTTTTTTCCTGTTCCAAAATATGTTCTACGTGGGACGAGCCCGCTATATGTATGTTTGTACCTACATGTGTCACACGGAATATTATTAATTGCTTCGAAATATTTAACAATATAAATTATGTTATTATAACACGAATTTAAATTAATCATATAATACAACAACGTTTACATGTCTAGCTGTAACTATATGGCATTTAATAATTTTCGGGGAGTTGGCACGGTGTACTTTTAGGTTAAGCTTCCTAAAAAATCTATTCATTTGATTTACTGATGGAAATAAATTGTTGATAAGAAATTCAGAATAGTTTCAGTAATTTTTATTACTACTATAATGATTACAAAAAAAAAAGCTATCGATAATTGTTTAGTTATTTTTGAGAAAAATTCCAAAACAGCTTAAAATTGCATAATAGGTACCTATAGTTAGTATTCTAACTCTAAATGACACACATTCATAACTTATATACATATGTTGTATTGTGCAAACAACCATTATGTTACAAATGAATGATTCACACAGCAAACATTTTAAATTCCATGCATTTCGCAATGGTGGAACTCGGTAGGTAAATAATGAAGATACGCGTGCCATGGATGTTTTGTTAGCACGGCCATGTTTGCTGTCAGTCGTCAGGTGAGTCCGCCTTTGCGTTGCTTCGCCGGCCACGGGCACGCCACCTGTCGGCCTACGTTCTCGCCGACCAACTCCACAGCGACAGGTACAAATGAAATAGTTTCTCGCTAATGGCCGCCACTGAAATAGATATGCGCGCTATGTGTCGGACACTGCGATCGCCTCGACGGCACCGGCCGTTTGGCAAGGTTAATTAAGTATCCGCAGAATTTTGTCGTCGCCAACGGACGACATTTATCTGCAGGGTGTCCACGCCTGTCACTGCTACGAATAGCTGCGTGTCACTTTCGTTCAAGATTCAATAAAGTTAAACAAAAAAGATAAAACTGCATATTTCAATGGAAGACATGTTTTCTTAGGTAGTATAGAATATAACAAAGAACTTGATATATTTGGCATGGTTCATTTTTGTCTGTCCAAAATATACTCTACGCGCGATTAGATGACCAAATAGCCCCAAAGGAAAATTAAAGCAAATAAAGAAAAATATATATTTGTTTTTATATCCCGTAATCTTTGTTTTTATTTGTCTATTTGTCTTATCTTACCACCAAAATAAATTCGTTCTCGTCCTATCGTATTTTCTCTAAATTAATCTTTTTTTTATTTTCCGTAAAAAATAAATGTTATATTACTGCAGTGAATGCGTATATATGCTACACAATTTCGGTTAACAATCATAAAATAAACGATGTCTTAAATACAGCGTTGTAAAAATTTAAACTTTACGGTATTAGTTGTAGTACATATATGTATATATATAATAAAAATCAAAAATGACTTTTGCTGATTCAAAAGGTATTTCAGAGTAGGTACCTAACTGTTTTATTTTTATGTAGTATAAATAATGCACAGCACACATCTGTAAAACAGTGGGTACGTCAATGGTGACAGACGGCAAAACATGCACGACCAGCGGCCGGTTATTAGTTATGAATATAGAAATAGACATAATATATTCGTGGAGAAGTTTACCGAAGAAGCATGTGCCCGTGGTATTAGTTGTACATTAAACCGTGAACACTTCCGTTCCCAAAATATCACAACACCGTCTGTTCGGGGTGAGAGGGGCGCAAGCGGTACACAAAAATTAATAATGCATAAACATTCATTTCATTTCAATGTGGTTTCATTTTAATCATTTTAATACTATATAGTATAAATATGTGAGGCGTTAGTTTGTTGATTTATTGTGTTTCGCCAAGTGGAATCACGTCATACCCGAGATATGTGTAAACAAATCACGGTGTGTTTTATAATATATGGCAAGTATCATTAACAGCATGTCTGCATAGCACCGCGGGAGTTGAACAATATTTAATATTGATTAGTGGATTTTATTACCCCGAATGAATAAATTGATTGACGATAATAAGGAACAAAGTCGAGCGCAATTTTGAAACGTACATATCAGTAATCAAAGAACACGAGTTTCAATGTCGGATAAATCAGAATTACAACCCATCCCGTGTCGCGTGATTGTCGTTAATATACATAGGAAGTGGTCGCGGCAGTTTTAGTAGTCTCCCGAGTGGAAAACGCGTACACGACATCGTCGTTAAGATTGGTTTCGGCACTAGTATATACTAGTGGCCGTGCCGCGTCGATTCCGTAACGCGAAATGACTTTAGAATTGGTTGCGCAGCAGGATAACATGCATCTGATTAACGGTATAGCGAAGACGATGGTATAGTGCTGGTGGTTCCGCGTCGAACTATGTATGTCTCGGCAATTAAATTATTCATTTAATCAAATAAGACGCGTCTTTTGTGGCCCGCGGGGGTTGGCTTTTGTGGTTACACCATCGTTTCTCTAACCAAACTTGCTTTATATACATACATACATATATAATCTTTCATGCAACACACACACACACACACACACCTCAAAGTTCGTGATTCAGAAACCACTAAATAAATACGTAGCAAATATTTTTCCATACCTAACAAAAATAAACAATGTTATAAATTTCCAAATATTTTCATACCGTCACGCAGCAAGCCATAATTCTAGAGACAACATTTGTTTATTATTTAGCTAATTTTAAGTTTAGTAATCAGCTAATAATAGTAAGGTATTTATTTGTTATTAACTAAGTATATCATGTTATCATGTCCAGGCAGTGCGTAAACACAAAAATCACTGTTTATGTTGGTAAGTTCTTTGTTTAATGTTGCATGAATCATCATTTATTTTATAATTATATAAGGTTATCTTCGACATATTATGTACATTGTTAGTCGACAACGGTGACCAATTATCAAGATTTGTAGGTAGTATACATACAAGCAATCAGCTATTGTTTACTTTGTATAAGAAAATTCCACACACACACATACACACACAAACAGTAATTTTAAATAAATATGAAAAAAGAAACATCTGAGAGAGACAACCACCGGATCCGGTATAATAAATTAACATCGTTGCTAATTGCAAGTCCAGTTATAATTATGACATGGCTTGAATTTATTGAATAATAACCGAGACAAAATCGGGGCTGTAGTATATCTCAATTACTAGAGAAGAGAATAACGAACGTCTGTGAGGGTGTCCGGTCCGGCAGCAGCAATACGGACGGCGACGTCCAATCCACCGGAGCGACGCACAAAAACACCGCGGGCGACACCTAACCCGTATATGTATGTACGTACTATGAACCACTGTATTCGCCCAATTAGGTGTCGTCTATAAATTAATGTGTCCCGCGAAATATGTTTCCTTAATATATCATCATCGTACTATACCTACCCCAACTTGTCTACTCTCAAGTAACTAATACATTTCACTAAATATCAACGGTCAATACAAAGCGATAGCGTTGAATCGTAATTAAAACATATTTCTATAATTTATGATGAAACATTTGTATGTAACATAAAAAGTGTTTTTATAAAAGGTTTATAATTAAAAAAAAAAAAAAAGAACTAGTAGGAAATAAAATAATGATATATAGGTACCTCTAATTCGCCGTGTGACGGCTTGTTTTCGCCTATTCGCCATTCCCGTTACGAAATGTGTCGCACAATCACAAAGCACTAATTAATCCATTAAAAGTATATATGTAGTTAAAAATATATGTAACACACACTAAAAGTACCGCGTGTTCTTGAGAAAATATACATATGTAGATGAACAACACAACTCGTCAATCAGATGGATGACAGTTCACTACTTATCAAACAGTATAAGGTCTTCGATTATCGCTTACTGTATGTATGTATGTATGTATGTGCACACAGTACGCGCTCCATAGACGATGTACGGCCTACTGTGACCGTTAGTGAAAAATCTTATAATTTCGCAGTGACGTTTACAATGTTTAGCATACAAAGTTCGACACCACGAAAAAAATGATGGATAGTTTTTCAGTACAATGACATGTACGTATGTACAGATTCTACACTCGAAATTTACTAGACGTTTGCCAAATGTGTTATCTTGGCTAATGAATAAAGTTTAAAAACTATTTTTTTTTTCCATTTTTTTACACACTTGTCAATTTCGCCTTGGAATTTTGTTTATCAAATGTATTCTGAGGTTTTTCTGGGTTAATTGATATGAAAGTTTTGATGGTTGTTTATTTGATTTTGTTGTCCTATAATAGTTATAAAACAATTTTTTTCTTTCTTTAATATTTACAATAAATTTTTAAATAATACCTACGTATATCATATATAGGTATAGAAAATGATGTTTTCTTAATTAGAATTTTGGATGTGCGTTATTTTCACTTAGTGATAGAATACTTTTTGATATGCAGAGAAATTAAGAATGTAAAAATAACTGTAATAGAGTCCATTATCGTAATCGATATCCCGTCCGAGTTAAAAAAGGTAAAAAGTCAAGTTAGTAAAGTAGCAGCGGTGCTTTTTAATGAACCTTGGCTTTCGATTAATTAATGCAATGAAGAAAGTTCGACAATTAGGCGGGGAATGATTTAGGAGGCACGCACGCACACGCACACACGGAGCGCATTTAGAAGGCAAAGGGGAAGTGACCGTTGTGGCTAGCGACCGTTTCGGTGTCGGCGTCGGCGCGGCGTCAGTCGGAAGTAGAGAGACGACGGTAGCAAACTCAATAATACTTGGCAGCAGGTGCAAAGGAGAGGTGTCAGCGACAGGGGTCGAGCCACCCTTAGCTAATAAATGAGGTAATTTCCACACTTCCCGAGACGGCCGCAAGCAAGCAAGCAAGCAAGCAAAGCAAAGCGACGCTTCTAACTACCTGCCTCTGCTGTGCTTGAAATCGTATCTAATTAATATGGCCAATGACACTCTCCTGTAAGGATCTAATTATCATCTGTTTACGCTGAAGAAAATCTTTTCCCTCATTTATACAAACTCAAAGTTTTGTCGGTAATAAATATCTGCATTATACTTGGTAGTTATCATTTTAGATAGGAAAGATATTAATATACAAAATTTTAAACATTCTAACTAAAAGCACTAGAGTATAGAGGTACTTTTGATACCTTCAATAGATACGCAAAATACTATTAAAATAAACAATAGGATAAGAATAATAATAATAATAAGTTAAATAGTAAAGAATAAAGAATGTAGTGAGCGTGGGTGATGGATTTGCTGACTTCCCGATAACAATTGCACTGGCAGAGATGCGGTGAATGGCAATCAGTTAGAAATTGGATCGGGGAGCCAGTGACTGGCAGATGGTATGACCGAGAGGGCGACTATTTGAGGTAGTACATACATAAGCACATTGCGCATATGCATTTAAACAAAGAGGTTGCTCGCTCCTTTTAGACAGCAGGACTACCTCTACCCTCTAAAATAGGTACATACATACATACATACATATAGGTTGCCAGATGCGTCCTCAGTCGACTACCAATTGTATGTGTACATGTATGTACATCACATTGCGAACCATTCCATTTGGTTTTAGTGGCTATTATCCTCCGCGTTCAATGTACTCAGGTGTCGAGCTCTGGTCGGATTAAATCACGCGCGTTACAAGGTGATCGTTTCCCCTATACATCCATCGTATACACCAGCAGTTCTCAATCCTTAATCTACTAACATCGTTTAAATATATACTCGTATATATTGAATATTACCTATATGTAAGTCAGAACTGTTATATGTTAGATGGTATGACGTTTGATTTGAACCAAATTAGTGATTGAAATGAATATTATATACGCAACGTTTCAATGATTCTTATACCTAATAAATGTTGAGAAACCCTGAACAAAACACATGCATAGTGAAAACAATGGTTCTCCCTTCCTTTTCGGCAGTGCGCAACGAGACTGATTACTTTGATAAACGGGCCATTAATCAATGCCCGTGTGTAAAGGGAAATTAAAACTGGAGAGATGGTGTCGACGAAGTGAACGAGAATACAACCTACACACACACACACACACACATCCATAAATCGTGGCAACGAAACCACTCACACAAACTCATAGTAGGTACAGAAAATCCGACATAATTTAATGCACTCTCTGCCGTTGTTTGTTTTCAATAATCGATGTGACACATTATGTATGTATGTATGTATGTATGTACGTACCTATACACATACGTATATATGTATATAGAGAAAGAAAAGAAATATGAGTATGCCAGTGACGTGTTCATGATCCTATACCTGTAATCAATCATGCGATTGGCTCTTCAATGTCATACAATCCTTTGCACAATTACTCAATCATCCCGGTGTCTTCCATCGTATATGAATGTGAATAACAAAAGTGAACAATAATGCATGTATTTTAAATATAAGATGGAGAAAGTGTGCAGAGTGAAAGAATGTTTTATTTTTCATCACAGTACTTACAGGTTTAAGTGCACTTTGATCAGAGATTGCGTTTAACGAAAACAATCACTCATTTTCGAATAAATATTTACCTATATGTTGTATGTGAACACACTTAAAGATATTTATGGAGTCTAGTTTCGAGTTAATCTTGTAAACAAAGTCGTGGTATGTTGTGTATGTGCATGTGTGTGTGTGTGTGTGTGTGTGAACGAGTTATTCGGCCATAATTTCAATTAGCGCGAATTGATCTGAACGGTTAATGCGACGGCCGTGAAACGACGCTCTGGCACCGGCTTAACTTAGAGTTAAATGTACGGTGTCCGTAACCGAGTAGTGTAGGTAATCTCCGCTGCAAAGAGGTGACCCAAGGAGCTCAACCACAAGTAACTTTAATTCCAACTAGAATTTGCAGCTATTGCTAAAGATATGTTACAATATATATATAAAGTTGGCTTGATTAAATTTATATATATATATATATATATATATATATATATATATATATATATATATATATATATATATATATATATACAGCTATACAGATTCTTTGTTTGATTTAGTTTATTTAATATTCCATCTACAATATAAATGCTAAATGTATTATTAAAATAGCATCATCATCATCATCGTATGTAGTGAATAGAGTCTACATTTATAATAGCTATACTAACTACTGTTCAAAGATGTCTTCGATAGACGAAACTCGTAAACCTGTAAACCAGGAATCCGGGGGGGCTCTGGTTGGCGTAATCCGGTTAACCTGCCCGGCCTGACATAACTTTCCCATTTCCCAGAGTGCGCGAGAGCGACTTGATGTCGCCGAAGCGCAACGATGGTCAAGATTAACTTTACTGCGGCATAACTTGATGATAACTGCGTCATTAAAAGCATCGTTAACGTAAATTGATTAACAAAAAGGACGATGGCCAGATGGAGAGAGAGAGAGAGAGAGAGAGAGAAAGTCTATTTTATTTTTTCTGTTGGTTGCTTGGTTGGTTTTCTTCCAGTCGGTTTGGCTACGTTTCCATTACCTGCCTTATCTGTGAGAACGCCTTGCCCACCTAGCCACAACTAATCCCCGATGCGTCCACTCATTTTGTTCCAGCTCCTAATTCTTGCTATCACTTTCTGCCAGCCGCGTTTGAGCTATGTTACACTTGACTGCTCTCCGTTGCATTATTTGCTTCGCCACGCTACTAGACAAGAACACACACACACACACACACAGAAAGCTTCAAATTATTATTACCTAATAGAATAAGAATAAATCTAAAAATGCTTTAGTGTCGATCAATAGATAAAAAATAGATAGGTATACGTTTAACGGTAAAAATAACTGTAACCAAAGCAAACATAAGCAAGATTCTGTCTGATGATGACGATGACGATGATGATGATGATGATAATGAAGTTTTCTCTGTAGACAAGTGACAGCGCTATATGTTGCTTTGACAGTAAACTAATTAAACTGGGTTTCACGTGGGATCACCTGCATCCCTGTTGCGATGTAAATATCCCGCTGGCCTCTGACGTTCAAATATGTCTGCTGAAGGTGTATTACCGAAATTCATCCTACGAGTATTACGTACATATATACATTACAACTTTAATCATCACAACATATATGATGCATACCTACTACTCTATATATTTATGTATGTATGTTTGTACCTTATATTCTCTTTCAAAATCATTTTCTTTCGTGCAATTATATTTATAATTAACACAAATTGATTAGATTATTTTGTTGTATAATAATTATAATAATAATAATAATTAGGCAAACTTTTAGGCCACAGTTGATAAAATAAGTAATTCGTTGCCATTAATGCACGCGCAGTGTGCTGTCCCGTATAGATAGACGAAAATTCGAGTTTAAATTGAGTTAGCTACCTCATTACGTTAAGTAAGTTTGAACGAAAGAGACAAGTTTTAAAAATTCAGGTCTCGACCGCTTGCACGTTGGCGGCAATAATGTCCGCCTGCCTGCTTGCTTGCCGCTAATTCCATCCACAAGCGATCCTTTATCATCGCTAATTTCACTCTCATCAACGGAATTATCTAAGCCAACTTCACACTGTATATAGTATTATGTCTTTCTTTCTTTCTCTATTTTACATTCTTCGTTAAAATTTAATTTGAAAATTATTTTAGAAATATTTTCATTTCAGAATTGTACATTACTTATTTTAAATACACTTGCTACTAGTGATGATATGATGAGTAGGTACTAGTGTATGTATATGTAGTATGTAGGTATGTAAGTGTGCATCATCAGTTCACAATCCGAGATGTCGCTTTTGTGAGATGGCAGCACACGGCACAGTAACTAGCTATATACTCGTAGTAGCGAGCTAGCTAGCTAGCTAGCAAGCGGTCAGAGAAAAATCTCATTTTGATAAACTCACGGCCATTAATCACTCGGCTTTTTATCTGAGCGTGACATGAAAGGACGTGCACACGTCACATCCGTTTCTCTGGAATATTACTGAGATGGGCGGGCGGGACTGTGAGGAGTTGATGGCCAACAACGCACGCGGCTACGGTAGGTATAATATAACTTCACCTTAGGGGTCGTAACATACTTGATTCCACAAGCAATTTCATACAAAGAATATACAATGTGAATGCAATTAGAAGAAAACTATTTAGAATGATAATGTTTTGTGTAAAATAAAAAATTAATTCTACATAAGTACATCTTAAGTAATGCTGCAAAATCAAAGTGGGTTTAAGTATACATGTATGTATGTATGTATGTATGTATGTATAACCCACAGGGACACCAGCAAGTTCTGTGATGCCGCTGGCTCCCGTGCTGTGGCTGGACCAACAGCGACGTGTTTATACACACCACGTACCGTTTTTCCGTTTTATATCTGCCATGAATAATGCACGAATTTATTTTGTACACAGGTGAAGGGCGGACGGCGATATATCTATAAAAAGGGAAATACTATAAGGTTAAATTTGAAAAATCTGTGTGCTAGAGATCTTCACTTGATCTTTCTTATATAGTATCCCGACATTATATTCTATGGTGATGGCTTGCCAATATATACCTAAAGCTGTATATCGTATTCCGTTACCGATCACTTTAGCAAACTATTACTTGAATGATTGTTTTCCGAATTAAAATGTTTGAAAATCCTCAGCATCAATTTTCGGTGTTATTTGATTGTAATGTCATTAAAGTCAATCAATGTATCAAAACATTTTTAGAATTTTAATACTATCTAATATTATTTCTAAGTTGATGAAATAATATCATTAGGTGGCACATTCGAAAATGTTCAAATAAACATTCATTAGATACATACATATATTGTTTTAATTCCACAGATAAACTGGATTACGAAAAGGCATTTTAGGATTGTTTTAAATGTACAAAGTTTCTAATATGTTCTAAATCCTAATTTTTTTTTTCTAAAATGTAATACAATTATTTGTTTAGGATTTTAAGCCAATGATGTAAATCCAAATTCAAATATGGTAAATGTAATCCATTTAGAGCATAACGGTCATTTAAAAAATGAAACTATTGTTATAGGTAGTACATGAGGAAATCTATTGATAATATTATATAGGTATATACGTACCAGTATATAACAATTAGAATATAGGGATTAGTTATATTTGAGAGTTAGTGTTAGTGTCATCGATTACATATAGCGTTTTAGTCATGGACGTACGCACGCACGCATGCATGCATCGTATATATATATATATATATATATATATATATATATATATATATATATATATATATATATATATATAAATATAGAAACGCATACCTTCAGGCAAGACGCGGCCGGGCATCCGTTATTGATTGTGTTTACTTTGCTCACCTATATTGGAACAGTGATTCATGGGATGAATTTTATGAATGATTTTCAAACCGGAACGGATGAGTTGAAGCCTGATAGCCGACGGCGACGTCGATGACGCTGGTTTGAGAAAGTGAGAGCGTCCATGTGGTCACACGTGGCTGTATTCATATGTATGTGTGTGTGTGTGAATTATATACGCTTCGTATGATTTACGTTTGATCTTTTGTTTCGTTTTTCGGTCACCGGTTCACGTAAGCCACGAAATATTCCCATTTTATCAACTTTTACATTCTACTACCTACTATATTTATATTTATATATATATATATATATACCTAATATAACACTACATTTGCACGAAATTTTTATTATGTGTCATATATATTCAATTTTACAAACATATAGAAACATAACCACTGTTACAGTAGAAAAAAGTTAGAATATAATGACTGTAGTTTCCGAAGCAGAAGGGCCTAAATCCCAAGAGATTCGCCCTACCTTTAGGTATACATTTTGGACGTAAATCCACTTCGAAATGAAGGACACGACACGTGTCTGCTCTCAATGTGCTATAATGAACGTGATGGAATAAATCCCTAAAGAGGAAGGTTCATATATATATATATATATATATATATATATATATATATATATATATATATATATATATATATATATATATAATTATCAGGAAACCACTATAATGGAACCATTTTAAATTGTCTCTTGTATTTTTATATATAGTATATTAATAGGAATAAAAATAAATATTTAGCAGATAAATTTGACACAACATAGCCTGAACGACACGTGCGTCCATGGACTAGTGAGTATCGATTGCCACAGTTCAAAAATGAATAATAATAATATCTCGAGTGAATAGTGCAAAAGTTCTAGGAACATAGTCGTTTGTGCAAAAATCCGGTCGCTGTCGTCCAGTGCACTTTGGCCATGCGGCTAAAAATATTCCAGCATTTACATACATACATTAGAACGCATGAAATATTTGACCAGCGCGCTGTAAATTGACTATAACTCGTGGGTAAAATACGCACTTGCAGTCACGACTAAGGAGTAACTAGCAGTTATTATAGTTAACATTCGTACTAAAAGTTATTTCAACAACATTGTATACACCATAGAAATTCTTAAACAATTCACTTTTTGACTGCCGAATGTATGTATCGTATGTATGTATGTATCTACTATATATAACATACGAGTTCATTTTATGAAAACAATTCGTGGAAGTCGTACTTTCGACAAATTTCTACGATAGCTATTAAGTAAAATGTGTTTCAAGAAAATTATTTAGTACCTACTGCAAAAAATCATCAATTGTTTGTGTTCTCTGTTCACTGATTTCTCAGTTTAATATGAACCTTTTCTGATTATTGATCAATTACCTACGCTGTTAATTAAATAATAAAACGGTTATTGTTCTACTTAAAATCGGTAACAATTAACAATTTCACTCAAATGTAGGTATTATTGTTAGGTAATGAAAGAGAATGGTGCAGATGTTGTTTTGTATTCTAAAGGCAGGCAGACGACAACAATAATCGTGATACGTATCTGATGTCGGAGAGGGAGGTCATTGTTACCGCAACTGTTACTATAGGTAAGTACACATACATGATTAAAGACTGCCATAGGTGTGTGTGTGTACGCGTATTGTTCTGGTAACCACTTGAGGCAACATGCGTATGTGTGGTGTGCACGATAATAGTTAGTACCGGGGATCTATTGCCTAGGAGGACTTGCCCAGTTGCCGTGGGAACGTGTGGTCCACCTGGTCTCCGCCGAAACAGTAGCGCCACGATGAATAGATTTTTAATAATTAAATTATAAGTTTATATTATTAAATATTATTTTGTTCATATTAAATTTAGAGGTGTTACTTTATAAAATAATTAGATTGCTTAGTTTATTTTAATAAATATATAGACTTGAAATAAACATGTCTAAAAACAAGTGTGTCATAAAATTCATGATACGCCACTGGTATCGTATAAGTGGGGCGGCATAAAAACGACGATGTACGTACATACATACGTACGTACACGTGACCTCATTGAAGGCGGTAAGTACCCTGGCGTTGATTGACCGGTGAATAGGGCCTGAGGTTGCGGACAATACTGGTTGATCACGTCGACGACGACGCTGGTTCACGTGTGTGGGCTGCTCGCACCTCTCTTTCCTCTCATCACTTACACTTCCAGCCATTATTAGACACACATACATACATACATACAAGATGTGATTACCTCTACGAAACCAATTTGCGAAACTTAAATTGCACACCATCGCCGCCGCCTACTAGGTATAGCTTCTCAGATAAACAGGTTGCTCGTTCATACTTTTTTGTATACCTTTAACAAGTAGGTACCTAGTTCGTACGTTGATGAAAGCTATTTTAGAGTTTGTTGTTTTTTTTTTTTCATGTTGGGTTTAAATTAAATTTAGCAGTGCTTTTAATTATTGGCAACATCGTCTTTGGTCCTACTTTTCGTAAGAGGATTTTTTTTTTATAATTACGCTTGAATGTATAAAAAAATAGTCAATTTACAAGACGTATTTTAAATAAAAAATAATGTTTATTTACATTTCTTTTTATAGTTTGGGTAAAGTTTTGGGAATTTATAGGTGATTATCTATAGTATGGTATCCTGTATTTCTCTCTATATGTTCTAGAAGGACAGGAAACACACCTACCGGCCCCGCACATCCGGCGGAAGAGCATCCTCTGATGCTTGCATCGTAGCGATCGCCGCGCCGTTCAGATCAGTTCGTTTCGTTCATTCCTCTGTTCGTTGTCCATGGTCGTTTGTCACAGAATCACCGTCCCGCAAACACGACAAGCACTGTGTTCTATCACACGGTAACGAGAAGCCGCAACCCCAACGTGATGTGCGATCAATTAAAAACGAACGATCGGGAATTCTATGCGGTCACCAGCACACATACAACTAAAATTTAATGTTTCTCTATCCGTTCATCCATATATATATATATATATATATATATATATATATATATATATATATATATATATATATATATGTATGTATGTACCTACATACATAGACAACTATATAGGTATAGATATATTTCTAAACTAATATCTCTAACAGACTACAAACATGGCCTCAAAAAACAAAGATTTCTAACAAAAGACTATCGAATAAGACAATCAGACACTATAATTCCAATATGAAACGCGGTGTTTCAGTGACGTGGACATTAAGCGAACGTAACTATATAGGTACATCGCATGGCGAGCGCCGATAAGAAGAAACAACATGGCGAAGACCGCAGCTCCGTGACCGAGGCCTGGACAACATGCAGCAAGTATGTATGTATGTATGTATGTATTATAGAAGAGGAAGAGCGAATAGACGAGCGCGCACCTTGTATGTCGGCTTTTAGGTATAAAGGAGGCGTCGGTGATCGACCGCAATATCTTTTGATCTTTCATCTTCGTTTTTTATGAAACGCCAGTCGACTCCACGTGTGCTCTTTTCACTGTACACGTGACCTGTCACCCGTAAACACACACACACACACAAACGCATCTTTTATAGGTATACACGCACGCCAATACACACACACACGTCTTTCAAATTAATGGTCTTTCTAGTCCTAGCGTAGAAAAGATTCCAACAGTGGACAATCCCGATTTGTGGCGATTGAGAAATATTACCTTGACGATGCACACAGCTATAATATGTTATACATTTAGATTTCAAAGGCGAGCTGCACAATAAATATTTAGTTTTTAATTGAACAGAGTTGGTGGTCCTACTTTGAAGTTGACGTAAAGGTACATTTATTTCTGAAAAAATATTTTAAACAAACGTGCTTTTATTTTATTTTTCAAATTGGTATAGTAGTAAATATAGATTGTGTAAAGCACACTCTGCCACTTTCATTTCATAAACGCCTAAGCAGCTACAGCAACAAAATTGTAATCAATTTTTTAAAAATAAGTTTCTATTGAACTATTATAGTAATGATATAATGTACTTCAATGTTACAAATTGATTTGTTGTTTAGAAAAAGTATCCAGGATTATCATTAGTTCAAGGAAAGCTGTAATATTTCTCAATATCTGAGGAATTCTAGGTTTTGCAGCCTTTATTTAAATCGCAGTATATACGTAAATATAAAATAAAACTTGTTTGCAATGTACCGAATAAACTCAACTGTGATTATTTTTGGCTTTATCTCAAAAAGACTCGTGACATGATTTAGTAGTCATTAGCTGATAAATATATAAACAAAAGCACACATCTGGTGGAAAATAAGCACAATTTTAAAAAATACGACCAATTGACGCAAATGACAATATTTGTCAAACGTTGTCACTTGTTTTGAAGTTTTCTCTATTCAATTATAAAAGTGCTGCTTGTTGCTCGCGTCTTCCGGGATATTTACAGGTCAGGTTAACGATGATAAAGGCAAGTCGAAGTTGCGATTAGGTTTGGTATTTATAGCTGTTTATCTCACCAAATGGGTATATTTATTAATCACCGCATAAAATGGTTGGTGGCGAGGACACGACACGGGCCGAACATTATCTATTAATATTAAATCTTCGCTAACGGTGCGACACAGGAGAGATAACGGTCCTTGAGAAGCACCAAGATGATCCCCATGAACTCACTTGTGACGCACAAGGTGCCGTGCGAATGGCATGTGGAATCAGTAGCGGATGCACCAAAAGGGCCACATCCCTATTTATATAAGTATCTCTAGATTTTTATTCGAAACGAAGCAAAACACTATTACATTTGTTTTTATAAATTACACTTAAATTATTCGTTATCACGGCACACTCTACAATTAACAAGAAGAAGAAGAATTTTATTTCAATGATCTAAATACATCAGAGAAATTTAAAAATTGAGAATGGCCACAAAATTATTTCTAGTACGTCTATGAAGAAAAGTATCAAGGTATGATTCCACAAACACAAGCCGGAGGGTCAACCTTAGATAACAAAGATCAAGGAGACTGTATATTGAGAAGCTTACATTCATAGCAATACACCCAGAAAGATAACTGCGTCTTCTGAGAATATTAATATTTTAGTATTTTAATCATTTTTAGGTAAAGAGGCAGCGATTGCATCAGACAGTCTGCGTTATCAAGAAATTGAAAATAGTGTGTGGTCTGCAATGGCGTTAATAATTCATTTATCATGACTAACGTCATAATTAACTTTAACAAACGGATTCATAGAACATTTCATCACAGGTCTTTTAATAACCAGAAACCACATTTTTTTGAACAACGACTACTTTTATATAGGTACTACCTAATTTGTGATAAATTCCAATGATTGATTTAAATTCTTTACAGTGTATTGTTGTAATAGATCAACACTACTCGTATGCTTTGAAGTGCGTTGGCACCTAAAATAGTCAATGACTACTTTCATATGGACAATGTTGGCTTTTTTGCAAGATCCTTTCAAAGCAATATATTCCGATCGAGCACCCCTAAGTCCTTTTTTCTCCGAGATCCCCGGTAGTGTTGGACGATGGACTTCCGCCATTACCTTCCGCTGTGTGGGGCCATTCCGGTAAAGTGGAAAGCGATGTGAACAAGTCGATCACACGCCACGCTAGCTCAGCTCACCTGATGCCAGTCAGCCAGCACGCGGACAAAAACAGTTTTACTTGCGGCCTCTGGCCTCGCTCACCGTCTGTGCACCAGCTCAGGGCCTGCTGTTTGAATAATGTGCTACCCGGAGTCACCGAAGTATCGACCGGACTTTTATACAATACGGTACCTGATTTTTGCTTCCTTATTTCGTATACAAAAACGTGAATAGCAAAATAAATTCTTTTGATCGTATATACATATATACACATATGTAGTTAAATTTACTTTCCTACTTTCCCACATATGAGAATAGCTATAAACTCCCAATGCCTTGGAGTTATCAAAGTTGTTTAAAAAAAAAAAAATATGTGTTTGCCCATATAGGTACCTATATATACCTATGTATATGTGTGTAAATATATCGATTGAATTTCAGTGTCATGTTTCAAAAATGACTACTGTTATGCTGGGACGTTTCAACGTGTAACAAAATCATAATTATATAGATGACAATGATGACATTACCTTTGTTCATACTGATGGCAGTTTGAATTTTGAACATGGCTGACAATGACAGGAATGATTTGTGTCGTAACTAAAATTATTTTCGACAATTTAAAACATTTTCAATACGGTTATTGCATTTTCCATTGCTCTTGTATACGTGCGCGAACAACATAACTATAAAACATTTTATTTGTATGACAAGATCAATTAAAATTATAAAATTATTTTTAATTAGGTATTATAAAATAAATAATTCAGAAAAAGATGATAAAAAACAATTCTTTCTGTACTGACAAACATTATTCCCGTATATTTACGTTTAGCAAATGGGACGTCTACATACATACATACATACATACATACATATTTATTATTTTGTATTAGCAATGCGTTACATACAAACGGTCGTGCGTTGGTTATAATCATCATGAGGTATATACGTACGTATGTACAAGCGCAAATTAAAATCAGTATTTTAATGTAGAAATTAATCAACGTTCAGAGCGTGCGGCCGTCGCAACCTGAACACGTATTCACGTTATTACGAACATATACATACGCACCCACGTTCATATTATCGTTTACAATTCACACTCGCTATTCGTTTCGTTTCGTTGCAAATTTCATAGGCGTCTATTCCACACATTTTAAAACATTCATTAAAAATGTTCACTTAGTCTATTCTAGTCGCTATAAAAACTGATGCTAACCAGAAATATCCTTACATTAAATCAGCTGCAGTATATGTTCAGTTTTCTAAATGCATTCCATCGTCATGACGTTATATTTAAAATAAACGTTATATGGCAATAGAAATTCGGAATAAGCAGAAATATATGTACGTAAATTACTTTCTAGTAGTAATAAAAATAAAAATTCTAAATGTTAATGTGTATTTTTGTTATTGTTTATTCGAATAATCAGTTATGTTTTGAATGTTTCAAAGTAGAATTTGCTTTTAGTAAACTAATTTAAAAATGAGTTAAAGTATCTATACAACTGTGAAACAAAAACAATTAAAAAAATAAATAAATAGTTAATGTTCATATGTCCGAGCGGGAGGCGCCTATGACGCCGGCGGCGGGCAGTCACATTTGAAATTCAATCGGCGAACGAGTGCGACGCGACGCGATGCGATGCGACGCGACGCAATGGCACATCGGCGGCAACCATACACACCACACGACAGAGAATCAAACGATGAACGTATATAATGAATGTGTTCGGTGGTTTCGCAATTACATAGTTTAATTCAAACGTAATTTATAATTCGGGCATTGTCATGCTAGTGATGTGCACGCCATTCCAACAAAATGCTTCGACTGGCGGCGAAATGTTTTACTATAGGTAAATTGTGTAGGTCCGAAACTACACACACCTATATACACCCACACTCAAACTGCCGCTGCGCCGATAACAAAAACCTTTATATCTCTCTTGCACTAATTGTCTGGTGCTCTCGCATTCAGATAATCACGATCTGCATTACACGAACACGTTTCCGCTGATATACAGGGTGTTTCCAGCAAAAACACGAACCCAGTGTGACCGCTAAACAATCGCTCGGAATTCGATGCCTCAATGGCGTGAAAACGCATACAGCCAATTGACTATTTTGTCGGCATTTAACAGAGACGTATTTTAGGAGGTGAAACTTTAAAGAAATAATAAAATAAAAAATAAAAAAACAGCCCCATCCATAAAATGGTGATTTTCTTTGGGAAATTTATGTTTTGTCGGCAGCAATTCGACATCATCGTTGAGTTATTGTTGTTTAACAGACTTGAGATTAATTTTAGTTCTCGTTCAACATGTCACCATGCGTCTTCAAAGGTGATGGTTGACAGTGATGTTCGATCGCTCGTTGTTCCGGAATTAAAATGCAATCAGACAGTGTTTCAGGCAAGTGTGTGTGTGTGTGTGCCACGTGGCGATGTCGCAGGAGGAAACATCGCGCGACATCTATTGAGCGAAGGTGTCACTCAATGTAACCGTCGCGTCGCCACCAGCGTGTTATCATCATTGTTTTTGTTCTTTTAGCATTTCACCTCAGCTCTAGCGCCTACCTAGTTACATTCAATATAAATTAACGTCAACTTGCACGATAACAGTCAGTTGCGTGAAGGGAATTTATTCAAAAAAATAAATAAATAGAGAAGCATTTTGAATTTCAAATAAAATTCAAATAGAATGCAACTATAAAAATGTCTTCTTCATCACCTGTAGAACCAGAACTTCTATACGATCACAATCGCAACGCGAACGGATGACGAAAAGGAAAGAAATTACGGATTGGCGAGGTGGTCTCGGGTTATATTGTAGTGGCACGGGCCGACTCGTTCAATTACGTTTTCGTCAGCGAACGCGTCCCAAACACACACCTCTTACCTTATTTTACATTCTTGCAAGGGCGAAGCGAGGAAGAGGAGGACGAAATTTAATTTCCTGTTATCGCCTTCCACATTATACGCAAAGTGAAAACATTAGCACCTTGAAACGCGAGACACCCGGTATATATATATATATATATGTGTGTTGTTTTTTCTGTACGTCAAAAACAATGTCGAGAACAGAACAGTAATTAGGCAGAGCGCGTCGACGATAGAAAGAATGGTGTCAGACGGAGGAGCCGTGATGTACCGCAGGTGGAAAGAAGAGAGTGAGATCGGCAATATATAACTTCTGTATGGGGGAAACAAAGAGGAGGTAATAAAATGCTTGATCCGTTTGGCTAATATTTGCAAACGCTAACGTTTCAGAGGAAAGAAAATAACGTGATTCTTTCTTGATGTTTGACACAGCAATTGTTATAACATTTGGTATGACCACAAAATTGAAAGCTTAAACGATTATTTATTTATAAACTAAGATTAGTGTATTATAGAGCATTGAGTCGTAACTCGTATAGAGTGTGACGATAGAGCACTATTATTAAATGAGAGAAAATAAGATTCTAGGAACAATAACATTTGCAAATCAAAGAAGGAATAATCAGTAAAATATAAATTCCTTTTGAAGTTGTGAATGCAGAGCGAACGTTAAAAATGCAGTATATAAATGAAAGGAAATATATAAGAAAGATGTGACTAAGAAAAAGAAAAACGAGCTGGTTGAAAGACAAGGCACAGTTTTTAATCCTGTCTATAAACCCCTATTAAAGTTCAGTGTGGCTTTAATTCCGATCTGTCTAGATAACACGTCTACATTATTTATCAAATGGCGAGTGAAGCTATAATTGAAACCTGCCCGGCCGAGTAGTACGGCTTGGTTTCGCTGCGCAGGGATGATTTTAATAAATCTTTAATAAATTCAAGACTTGCGGAGAGTATATATATAAGTTAATTACTTCTAGATTCTTCGTTGACGATAAAAATCTTAAGTTTTCGCGTTATTACTCGTTAATTAATTAATTTTAAATCCGTACGATAAACAGCGCGCCGCCGCCAAACTCTCGCAGAGACCATGAAAAACACAACTTTGAAGATAATTAACCTATGCTATGGTTCTTTATTGAGTAAACAACGGATTTAATCTTTATGTACACGGCTTTTAAAATTTTCCCCGTTTTCGTTTCGCGTTACATTCTATCCACTCACTCACTCACTCATATTCAGTTCGCCTTCTTCATCTTTACATTGGGGATGGAAAGTAAAAGTAAACATTTACGTTTTACTCACAAAAATGAACAATATTCAAGATACTCCCAACAGTACCTATCTACTTTGCGTTTCATCTAATATCATGATAAAATTAAATATTCAAAAAAACAACAACACAGTGACGAAATATGAAAATTAACTCAAAAGTCACATGCTAACTTAGGATTACCAGCCAATATAAAAAATAAATAAAGCCTATATTTAAATGTTTCAAATACCTACTAGTAACAAAAATGGCACTTAAAGTGTGTATGATTCGTAACTAAATAAAAAAAAATATGAGTGAAATTGTTAAGCAAACACGGGCGCAATGCAAACACACCGAAATGTAGGTAGGTATATAACATCCATTAGCTGGAAGAACATATGAAATAAGAAGCATTTGTGTGTGTGTGTGTGTAAGGGACGATAAGAGGGAAGAGAGTTTGTACCCCTCTGTGAACAAGCCCATATGGCGGCAATTGTGAAGTGAAAATTGTTATTTGGATAATCGATACAGTTTCGCAAGGTGTCCACTTTCCAATTCCAAAGACTTTGGATGATGATGGTTCGGGGAAACTGTCCAAAGATACTCTCTGTCGAGAACGAGAGGAGGGTTCACGAATAGACACTCGTAACACGACCGAATTGAGTTTAAAAGGGGTGCTGAACGGCATCAGCTAGTATATGGCACATTTTGATAACATTTTAGAGTCAATATACGACGAGAGGATATTTTTGAAATCAGCTATGAATTGAAGATGCGTTCTTGCAGTTCTTCTACAATTGATGCGGGGTAAGTTAGATGAAGTATCATTAAATAGTAATTGTGCGAACGCCACTGGGCGGCTGCGGTGTATCAGAGTAGAGAGAACGTTACCGGCAGGGGAGCAAGCTGTATACCACGCCACGGCACGGCGGCTGTGACTCACTCGGCACACAAGCAATCAGGGGATGCTAAATGAGATCATTCTTCGACAAGTGGACTCGAAAAGGAAAGAGGTGAGGCCAGATGTGCCACGTGTGCAATCAATAACAATACCTAGAACGCTGCATCAAAACTACAATACACATATTCTTTTATTACTTGCCCAAAATTAGATGATGATAATTGTACAGCTTCACAAAAGGAATTAAACCCTTATGCCTTATTCAGATTCACTTTATTCTAATATTGTGTGAAATGTACCAAAAGTTGTTTTACCAAAGAAATAATTCACTTTTAAAGTAATTTTACTAGGTAAACCTGTGCAGAGGAGGACAAAACCGAAAAAAAAAAATGCAATTTCTCTAACAATAGTGTAAAGGTTAAATCAAGCGAAACCCTAAATCCTATCGTTCAACAATGACGTCGCACCTCCGCAGCTTTTCATCGGGCGTTGTGCGTAAATAAAGCACATGATGCATGCATGCATTTCGAATTCGAATAAAAAGTATCATTGTGTTGGCAGCAGAGTAATCAGAAATTGCGAGTTAAGCCGACTAGCATCAATGGCAACTGTTAGGTAGAATCTCGCCTCATCTCAATAAGCGATGACGTAACGGGATTATACACAGTGCAGTCGCACACACACACACACACACACACTCTCCCCTTGTGCGATACATTTTGGACTCGGCTAAAGTCTCAAGGTCACAAAAACATATATGCGCACCCTCTAAAGAGCTCCGTCTAGTCTGGCTGTTTTAAGAATGTCTCGACTAGAGGGAAATTTCGTATTTTTTTATCAAGGTGAACACACGAAGCGTAGAGTGGATTCCAGGAATCTTTATTGATTCATATTGAGACATTTGTCTGGAAAACACACTTAATTGAAAAGAACTCGTGGGAATCTTTATCCACCTTAGTGTATCCATTTATTTTACTTTTCAAACTAAATGCATATATATATATATATATATATATATATATATATATATATATATATATATATATATATATATATATAGTATATATATATATGTATCCACGTATTATATGCCTAAGAGTTAGATTAAATAAAGTTGAATAAATTACGTAAATATCAAAGTATAAACGTTCGTAATATATTACAGTTGAAGAGACTATTTCTATAAACTGAAATACCAAATTAGACAGAAATTCATTAGTAAATGCAGTAATTATTTTTGAATATATGCTCCTAGTTAAAAAACAAACCACACATAAGACATTGTTATAAATACCATCGTCGATCAGATAAAGTAGCACAGAAAAACTGGCTACAATTAAGAAAGTCGCGTCACCGAACGAACGCCTTGTTAAATGAAACGTAGACTAATTTTCGTTATGTAAACAATTTTTTGTGCATGCACTGCCACATATAGGGAGAAGTGGGTGTGCGAGAAAAGAAAGAATAAACAAAAAATTGGTGACAATTCTGCAGTGATGGCGCGACACCAAAGTCGCAGAGAAGGCGTCGTTTTAATGAGGGCAAATCAACGCGGGCCCATAGTAACAGATAAACATAAAAACGTACAGGCAGACAAAGGTGAGTTCAAAAGATGCACAAGTTATATTTAGCGCATCTTACCTACGCGGCGGGACGAATTCTACACGTATGCATACACACACACACACACATACATCCATACATACATACATACAGGCAGCAGACAGACAGACTACTAATATAATTTTATATTCTTAAGTTTGTTCATGTTTCTATGAGTGTAGTATTAGATGACTCTCATTTCCATGTTTATATCAGTCAATCAATTTAGGTAGACTTTTATTTATTTATCTTAAACATGTGGTAAAATTGATTGCATATACGAAAAATATCGCAAATGGATTCCAAAGAACAAATCATGTTGTTTTTTATTTTACTAAAAATGGAATAACCAAATAGGTGTGTGCAATTACATCATTCATTGAATGACAGTATAAATATTTCTTGATGAGACATAATTAGAGTAGCGTCGCGACGGCCCATTAAAATAGCACGTCGACATAAATCAATCGGGGCACGCTGAGGTGTTGGCGAACGGCGCCAAGTGTACCTATATAGTACATAGTAGCTGGCGTCGGGAATGAAGCAGAGCGGACCACCACAGGTAGTGCCAGCAAATTAGCTTACAGCTTACAGCCATCGGCCGCACCGTCGCGAACAAACATCACCAAATTGCCAAGAAAATTACCTGCTTCTTCCCCACGTAAACGCGCTATAACGGGGCCATAATGAGGCGCATTTATCAACACCCGCGCAAATGCCCCTGCAAACAACACCACCACTCGTTTACACCGTTTATACGAAATTGTTTCGTTCTATTACAGATTTCAATTTTGCATTTTTTTTCTTTTTTTTTTTTTCCTACACCAAACCAACATTTTCAAATAAGATTTATTGACTCTATTTATCACTGTTTTAAACTGTTTATCCAATAAGATATCATACAATATACCTAAGTACCCTCCTCACAAGAAAGTTATATTACTTGTAGTTGAAATTGAAACTATTATAAAACATGATAAGAATCATACTTTTTTGTCGTTGTTAGATAGATAGATTTGCACATTTTGTGTTAAACAAGCATCAGCGCAGTAAGTAATAAATATCCTTTTTTACGAAAAGTTTTCAGTTAGAATTGAAATATTCATAAAGTGGTGAGCTAAAAAGTTCATGTAGCAAAAACAATGTTCATTTTCATAAATAATTCAGTGCAGGAAATCTGAAACACACCGCTCGCTTCGTTGAGAGATGAGACGCTACTGAATAGCATTGAAATTTCGTCGAAACAATGAACGGTACAAGATTTGTGACCACAGTAGCGGTGGCGTCGCGACGCGTCGGTGAGTGAGTTTATAATTCACGTCAATCCACGTCGTCGCACGGTTTATTTAGCTCACATTGTGTCGCCATTCTTTGCGCGGCGTGCGTATTGTTTCCAATTGCACGCCGCGTCGCAAAGAAGAACCCCATGAATAAGTCATCAGCGATGACATATCAACTGTTATTTATCAGCCAACAAATTCAATTAACACACTGCGCTGAAATTAACATTTCGTGGTTTTCTTTAATACAAACTGAAGCAGTTCATCCACAAATAGCAATTCACAAACACACAACGATTTTATTGTGCATACATATTTAAAAAGAAAAAAATATGTTGTTCTAATTCTAGTTCAAGTGCCATGAATCATCGTAGCTAGACGAATTTATTATCCATAACAAATTTAAAAACACAAATCTTTTAGCTCAATATTATGTCACCTTTAAGATTTCAATAATATTATTGTGATACACGAAATAAAAGAAAATTAATTTTAAAACGCGCTCATGTTCTCGACGATCTCGACATAAATCAACATGAGGTAAAAATATATCGGAACATGTGCGCGTTATTAACAAGAAGTGCGAGCTGATACCTCTCCCCACCTACGTCTATGTATCTGCAGGCACGCACGTGAGACGCCATCGTTCATTCCTGCCACGCACTACAGGAACGCCAGCAGGAACCACGGGATTACGGGCAAGTAACATCGACGTTTACGCTTTATCACGGCTCGAAATAGTTTTTTTTTTCCGTTAGTTTGTTTGTTGTTTCTACAATTAATATCAATTATAAAGGGTTAAGCATAATTACCTACTGGATAATAATAATAATAATAATTTCAAACATAAATATGTACATCGTGAATTAGGTATACTGTGTGTAATAGCCACAATATAGAAATGATCTCATGCTGAAGCATGACGCGCAAATAAACACGTCGTTCGTTTTTATTTCGAGTAAAAAGTTCTAGTAGTAAATATAATTAATTATAAATTCCGTTGTCGAAGCCCTTGCATTTTTAGCGTCGGCACATCTGTTCGAATGCTGAATACATAATCCATGCGGCGCGGAAATGCTGTCGAAGGTGCTTAGACGTTCTTTTCAGTTAGTCAGCTCACCTTTTCTAACGGGCGCGATGGCGGTAATTCGTTTAGCGTGTGAAAATGAATAGGGCGGGTGTTAAAAGAGTACACATCCAACAACATCTCTTCTGTATATAGCGCAAGCAACACCAGAGGGGATGTGTTGCTGATGTATTGTACACACTCAACTCGACGCGCTTGTTACTGTATTTCGATCACGACCCGACCAAGGTGCGGTGCGGCACACGGGACCTACCGTATATAACAATATTGTCTATAACACTGATGCGCGGTATTGCTACGAGAATAACTTTTCTTTCTTCTCTTAATATACAAAAAAGACGTACATACATACATAACTCTACATTTCGGTGTAATTCGAACGCAAACACAGACAAAATGTTGAATATAATAGATTATTATTTCGTAATTCTCTAGTCACCTTTTTCGATTGACAAGAGTCATCCACTCAAGGAGATTTGTTGTAAAAGCATCAGGAAACACACGAAAATAGAAACGTAAAGATTCAAAACGAGAGATAGTCGCCATATATACTATATATATATATATGTTTGTGGCTGAGAGTTAATCCACTCAAATGTGTAATTCCATTAGGTATATTCATTTGTGCAAAGAGGATTCAATGTTACTTTGTGATTTACAATGAATGCTAGTCGGCGATACCACCATCAGCACCACAACAATAACAACAACAACAACAACAACAGCTATGTTGTTGCTATAGTATCTTTGTGTGGTCGAAACAAAATAATCATAATAAACAAAGCAACCCCGGTGTTCAGCCATTAAATCTCGCAATAATTTAGATCAACGAGTAACAGGATGGTATAAATTTGGTATTGGGTGTAATGACTTTTGTATTTATTTATTTATTTGTCTATTGTCGAAGCATTCAAATTAATGTAATGTCGTTTAGTTTCAAAGGTAACTCGATTCTAGACGATAAACATCGGTCACCCATGCCACGAGATCAAACAAAACAAGTCCTTTTGTCGAGTTCTTTCTCTGTTTGTTTGCCAGACGGATGAACGAACGAACGGACGGTTTCTTCTCTTTATATTGTGCGTTGGTGGCCGGTGTCGCGCGATAGAACCTCGGCTGCCCCGTTCTACTCCATTTGCCATACATAAGTCGTCCACTAATCACTACTGAGAGGAGATCGATCGGCCGGGAACCACTGAGCCGAGAGATGAAGGTAAAGGTGCCCTACGTCTTGTTTAATGGGGCTCTCTATCTCGACTTGTCCGGCCGCCGGACATACCGAATCGGACATTGTGAAATGGATCTTTG
Source organism: Nebria ingens riversi (assembly GCA_018344505.1). Classification (NCBI taxonomy): domain Eukaryota; kingdom Metazoa; phylum Arthropoda; class Insecta; order Coleoptera; family Carabidae; genus Nebria; species Nebria ingens. The sequence goes on along the minus strand of JADQWA010000287.1, from coordinate 137,447 downwards.
CAAAGTGCACTCCACCGTAACGCACACACGATTCATGATTATCATGATACTTTTTTTTTTTCTCTTCTTTCTTTCGTATCACTATAAAACATGTGTTGGACTTTTTGTAAAAATTATGTAATAAGTGATAAATTAAACCATTTTTCTTGTAATTTTATATCAAAATAATAATTAGTACCTACTGTTTATTAACCCCCCCCCCCCCCAAACAATGATTCCCTTTGGTCTAGAAGTAATTTATACAACTACGCAAGCTCCGTAAAGTAGCTACATAGAAATTGAAACGTCTCATGAGAAAGTACAATTAATCTCCAAAATCCATTTGTCTGGGGTTGGCTCATCAGATAGTCAGATGAACACATCAGTTATTATAATTGTCTACGGATTAGCGAGACAAGGTGAATCTCTTGGTGTGATTACCTTAGCATAGGTGAAGCAGGCATATAGTTTAGCGATAAGACAGGTGTGCGACAGCGACAGCGACAGCGACAGCCGACATCGCTGGCTAAATTAACAATCTTCATCGTAGCTCGGTAATGGCAAAACGAAGCCGCAGAAATAACTCGCGTATAACGTGATAGTAACGAATATGAATGGTGCAAAGGGAGAGACCGAGATGTGTGTATGAATAGAGAGATCGTTTCTGGGTATAATTCACCTATAAAGATGTCAGAACGTCAACGTGTCAACCGAAACTACATTGGCCCAACTATGAGTCAGCAGGAGTTTGCTCGGCTGCCGTGCTGGCGCGTTCAAATATGCGTCACGGAATTAATGGTCAGTTCAAGTCGGGTGACAGCAGTTGGCGAACTTGGCCGTGCCATGCCATGCCATGACGCGGTGTGTGGTGCGAGGGAGGGACGTCGAAAGGTCGATGAAAAGGGACTAGCTACGTCTCCGCAGAGGGCAGGTGTGAAGGATCTTCACCAGATGCTGCCACCTCAACTCTCTGACCAAGCTCTACCATGTTGTTTCACATTTTCTCACATCCACAAACTTGAATGGCCACCAGAATAATTACATTTGACAATTTATCGATATGAATTAGATTTAGTTATTGAATTCACCAATTACCTATAGCAGGTATGTATGTACAAGAAAGGAAAATCACTTTACAAAGACAATGATTGATTTCGCAAATAAACAACAACATAATAGTTCTTAAATGGTGTATTTGTATAGGTACCTACGTGCGATTTGCATGAAAATCGAGCATCAGGTGAATTGAAGATAATAAATACTTAGTGGTGTTAATTGAACACGTTTAAGTGAATGCAGTAGATTATTACGTTAGATTAAGCGCATAGAAATACGTAGTAATAGTAGGTGCGCTTGGAACGACGAACGGTGGTAGAATGAGATGATATGGTAATATGGAAATCCCAGGGCGGATTGGCGTGCGCGTTTCCAGTCGGGCGCGCGGTAACACAGTACACGCTCAGCTTCAGCCCATCACGATCACATATACCTTAAGCTGGCTTGCGTGCGGATACCGATCTCCCTTTTAATGCCTAATGAGAAATAACCGTGCGCTCAGCCTTGATCGGGCCGCGCCTGTCTCCGATAGACCGGAAGAGATTTGAGGTAAGAGCCTCGAGATCCTGATGACAATCACTCCACACCGTAAGCAGGGCGAACGTATATATATATATATATATATACACATATACCTTAACCGCTCGCCGTCTTCTAGAGGTATATATCCGGCTGAGATAAATACCTCACCTCGCTACTTCCTTTAGATCCGCACTACTAGTATAATCGTAGCCGACTCGGGTCGCGCACGTTTCTATAGTAGGTAATGGAAGTCTCATCATCATCGTCATCTTCTTCCCCCTACTGTTTGAATTGATTCGTCAGTGTTTTAAGTTTACGTCCGGCGGGTATTTATTCGTTACGGAAGACAACGATCGTAAAAGAGTACGCCGTTGGAATGATAGGGCTTTTGTCAGTTTTTCGATCGATTTATTCGCCGATGCGTGACACCTCGTTCTTTTCAACCTGTCTGTCTGTGTGTGTGTGTATGTTGGCCAGTAGTAGGTACACGTGCCCTTGTATATATACCTGTATTATTCTTCCCCCAACCAATCAACCAACCAACCAACCAACACCCGTCGCCATTGCTCTTCGCTGTGTATACTGTCGTGGACCTTTCTTGTCTTTAGTCTTCCCCTTTTTATGCTTGACGAGAGTCGGCCATAACTGCTGCTGCTGCTGCTGCTGCTGCTGCTCCTTGGCACAAGTGCTTCTTTTGTGTATCTGTGTGTACCTCTCACCTGACCCGTCGGCTCTGCACCTTCGCAGTGCGCGCGTCACCTTATTCTTACCGAATCTCTACTAGTATATCGCCAAGAGAGAAAAAAAAAGCACCGTCGAGGCCGGAGTTTTTATTACGATGGAAAGGTGGCAAATACACACTCACACAGAGAAACAGAAATGCGGGGGCTCTGCCAGGTTTATTGCGGGGTGAAATGGGAAGCAAAAGCAATTTCAAGATGAGTTATGAAGCATTATCTACCTATATAAGAGAAGAGAATGGCGTATTTTTGCAGGTGTGTTGCGCCGTTGGAACGCGATGTTAGAAACCGGGAATGTGTGGGGGAATTGATCGTAAATATCGGCGGTTTACGTCGTCATCTGTTAGCTACAGTTCCATGCCAATGTGTGGCGCGACGCGACGCGGCGGCACAGCACGGCAATTGTGATTCCAACACGCTCGCTCGTATAGGTGAAAATTGGTTGCCGGTTCACTCGAAAGCACCTCTTGCTTACGGCTTCTCCGAAACAAGAATATGACAACTTTATGCATTCTCTCATGCGTAGATATGTGTTTCACAATATCAGTAACGCAGTCTCTCGCTCTTAAAAACATAACACTAGCGGCCATAATGTCTTCGCGCAGAGAAGCCGAGGTTCTTATGAAACGGATCGCTAAACACTGCTCACATTCAAAACAGACATAAAATACTTTGTTGTACGGAATGCAAAAATATATGTATGCCTTTCTTTATTTTTCGCTTTTTTACTTATAGGTGGTAGGTATCATTTTTAATAAACTATTTATTGTGATTAGTAAACTTCATATTGGTAGTTATTACAAGTTGTCTTATTCGGGAATATGTTTGATGTTTTGTATATGATATTCATTCATATTAAAATATAACAATATCCACATACATATATGCAACAACAACAACAACAACAAAAAGAAGTAATAATACAATTGAAGCGAGAACCAATACGTAGACGGTACCTTCAACATACCAAAATACCGCGGCATAGTAATATCATTCGACTCTTCATATCTTTTGTTCGGCTCCGCAGTTATTACACACACCGTTCACTATTGTCATAATATGACGCGGAAGTTTTCCTTTATCTGAAATCATCATCTCTTGCAAGTTTCTTCTTCAAAATGAGATTTTTTCTTTGTCCCGTTAACTGCTATATAACGTGCGCTCTCTAATAAAAAGGTAGGCCATCATGTGTGTGTGTGTGTGTGTGTGTGTGTATATGCCTAGAAGCAAGTGTACGTGAGTGTGTATGGCGTCAGCGGGTGCTGAAGCGGCGATGTCCGTCGTAACCGTCGGAAATTGGTCCGTATGAAATGGACACACGGCACGGTATGGCACAAGGACAGAACGCGAGCTCAAATTTTGCTGAGGGCGCTAGAAAAATTGTCGGAATGGATTTCCACCGCTGATGTCACACGTGAAACGAAGATTAAACAACGGAGGAAACCGAAATGACGGCATAACTTATGTTTATTCTGATTGAAAATTCTTATTACATTTTTAGATACTGAATGGAATTACAGTTGCAACTATATAGTCAAATTGGAATACGGTCAAATAAATATTATATTGCAACACAATTAAATTTAATTGCGAATAATAAATTAATCTTTGCCGTAATTGAATGTTTCATAAATAGTTTATTCCAAACAAATAATCATTTAAATAGTACACAGTATCTATTTTAGATAAATTTGGCCAAAAAAAAGAAAACAAATGATTGTATGCATAATGAAAATTATGCATTTTGAATTATTACACAAAATTGTAAAAAAAAACTAATATTGCTGTTGAAACAATGAAAAAATTTATTATCCTTTGATAAATCAATATGATTTTCCACTTTTTAGAATATACTGGTGCGTAGCAATGAAACAGTTAGCAATTTGCAAAAGCAGTTAAATTGTCCATAGCCTCATTAGCTCGGCAAGGGCAGAAGATTTAAAAGGCAATTAGTTAACAGAGTGTCTAAATATTGGTATATAAACAGGTCGGAAATACTGATAATACCATATATATATATATAACTAGACAATAATGTGGTGGGGGAGCAAGCGATAATAACACCTGCAGTGAATTGTATATCGATTGGTATACCTGGCAACACGACATAAACGAACGGGTGGGTATAGGAAGAGAGAAAAGGAAGCACAAGCACAAGCACACGGGAGCGAGAGTGGCTTTGTCTCTTCCATGCTCGACTCAACTCGAGTAAGAATCAGTTAGTAAATCATGTTATCTCGCCATACACCTTTTCTTTGTTGTTATCGCGTCTTCTTCATTTAGCTGCTGTGTGATTAACAGCACGTCCTTCGCGGTGTTTATTATCGCACGGAGGTGTTTTGCGGTTCGCCTCCAAACTCATTATTCATCCGTGTCTTCTACTCACGGCTCACCTTGATGTTGTTCCTTATCACCTTTCTGCTCGACTGAATCTTGCTGTGCTGTGCTGTGCTGCTCTGTTCTGTTCTGTTCTACTGCCAACGTGTTATTCCTTAAGGGCCAAAGTTTCCTTCCTTGGTAGGTATGTATACACCACTAGGCAGGTGGGATAACCAAATTACCCAGGTGCCCCCTACGAGTAATAAAAGTCCTGTATACGTAATAACCTGCCCCGGTAGCCACTTTCCGTTCGTCGCTAATGGTTTCACAGTGAAAAGTTTCATTAAAAGTGAAGGAAAGGCGACGTAGAGTTGGAAGGTAGCTGTGAACGAGAGTAATATAAAAACAGTGAAACCAGTGGCTGAAGTGTATATGGTATAGCAAGTGCACGTGCATAACTCCCCAACTGAAAATACAAATCAAATGGTGCTGGAGGAGAAGGCAATGGCAATGGCAATGGCAACGGCAGCGGCAACGGCAGCGGCAACGGTTGCTTGCCGAGGGGACACAAAAACTCTCTGAACTTGGTTAAGAACTTTTCTTTCATCAGCGGTAATGGTTTTCAATTCTTCTTTGCTCGCGGCATGACCTCGAGACCTAAATGAAACTCGACGACCATAAACGGATTTAGAACAACTATAAATGTCACACACTATTCTGATTTTTATATAGGTATTAATATATACCGATAGGTATATAGAAAAGTGATTTACGATATTTTTTCTTTCTTCTAATTTTCTTTTTAATATTCTTATCAATGAAGATCTTAGATTAAAATTACCTAAAGCTGTCTATGATATGTTATTGTTTAGTAAATGACCAACACACATCATGTATTGTTTCTAGAAATAAGTTAATGCAAAAAGTGATTCAGTGATGCAGGAATTTTAAATCCATTTGCACACACCGACACACACAACATAGATTGTTGAAAAAGTGCACCGGCGAGTAAGTAAAAGTAGAACCAGAAGACTCCGATCTGTCAGCGTGTGGTGCGCGCGGGTGCAATACGGTGTGTTCGCTTCTTTCCTTCCTGGCGACTTCCTTCCGGCGGCCCGTACCGTACAGGAAGTCAACCTAACACCAGCACCGTAATCGTACTTTTCATCATACACAAGTGCGATACCTTCACGCTATTATTATTTACCCGAGTTAACACAAAAATAATTAATCGTGTTTCACATTTTCATTGTTATTCTGCGTCAACATGGCTCAGATTTACATGGTCTAATATTGTATAGCCTATTTGATGGCCGAATATCTGCCAAATTATACCGTTTTTTTTGTTTTTACACAAAACATTTAAAATTGTTTAAATAATTATACCTACTATAAATATCATCAATTTGTTTTTATTTTTATTAATTTTGTTTACGAATACGGCACTGTTGACATGCACGTTGCAGAAGGGAACTCCATTCCACCAGATCAACTCACTAAATTGCTTGAAAGTTTAGATAAACTTTGAAGGGAGCCCCGTCGTCTGACTACGGCTCATCAAAACCGAAAATGTGATATCACATCGGAGAGTCACTTTCAAAAAACCGCGTCGTCATAAAATAATAAATTGACTTTTCCTTTGCAACGGATGACAGGTAAAGTTTCACTACGTTTACACGAACCATAAATATGCAAAATAAACCATCACATAAAAACCACACGAATCAACATGGTTTTGTTCGCAAAGTGACATAACTTTTCCCCAACTTCTTTCATAGCTAACATGACAAATAGTTTGACGCAAAAACGACATATTGTTGAGCAATATTTCTGGATACCTGCATTTTTTACATTTCAGTCAAAATATATTTACTTAAATTCGAATATTGTTTTAATAAATTGGAATGCAGAATTTTATTTTAAGAACAAAAAATAACTTTTACCTTAATTGTCAAACAAAGAATAGTATAATTTATATAATTTCTTAATCAGGGATGCTAATATGAAAGAATTTTCTAAAAAGTTCTGAATGTTACAGATATGAGTAAGTGTAGCAATTTTAGTTTGATGAAGAAAGTAGCAACTTGTAACATAATCCAGGTATCAGACAGCCAGTTACTTGGAACATAATTGACAGGTCCTATGGGTACATTTCATTTGGTAAGATATATGTGCAGTGACACTTTATTAGAGTGAATTTGCCTTCGAAAGAGAATTCTTTCTATGCGTAGGTAACGCGAGATTACAGTACGTCAGATCCGAAAGAATTACGAGCGGAGTAGGTGAGAGACCCACGCGTCATGGGCGGCGAACACGATTTTTTGCTTAAATATATTTGTTCTCCTCTTATCGATATTGATTTCGTGTACGCCAGTGGAAATTGTGGAAAATAATATCCGCAACACGGCCGATAGATACAGTGTACCTAGTAATAAGGCGTCGCGCATAGCGTCCGAGTCTCTTTTCGTTCTTATATCACAACCGGAACCAGAAGAATAAGAAGAAGAAGAAGAAGACGAAGAAGAAGAAGAAATATCGTTAAAATTAATAACCACTTCAGTTCCAGCCCCCGTCCGTCCTTGTCGTTATTGAGTTTTGTTAATGATGTAAAATCCTTGAGTAAAATTAATGCCTGCTGCTTGTTTTCAGTGTGTTTGCACGTTTCTTGTTTTTTAATTAATTGTAGGTGTCTTGTTGACAGCACTGACTCTGTATTACACAATTACTTGTCGCGGTTATTCGTTATTATAAATGATGGAATACATCATGTAGGTAGGTAGATTTTTTCAACACCCATCAATTTATTTGTTTTTACTATTTTTTGTTTGAAATATTTCTATACCTATTCGACAGTATTCTTTTATAAATTTAGCTCCACTCCATCTTTCATACACATGTAGTATTGATCGTTGTTTATATATGAGTTAGTTTTTAGATAGAATTGAAAATCGTCCACCTGGGACCCTGTTTAAAAATACATTCCTCCGCTATAACGGACAGAGAAGCTGAAGGTATGTTTAGAATGTTTGTTGATAGTGGCATTCAATACTGGAAGACTGTTTGAAGCGTCGACTTGAAATAAACACTACGTCCGCTAGGTGTCTCTGGTGTGATTTACAGAGACGGCAGCCAATCACAGCGCACGTCCGGGCGTCGTGACGCGGTATAAACAAAACCTCACATCCCATGTGTGAAACGTCTGTATCTAATATCATTCATTCTATCATTCATATTTCGTAAACAGGTACGATGTTTAGTTATTTTGACACTAACATGTTTCATGATGAAAGTCATATATTTAAATTTTTTGCTGCTCATATAACTTGCTATATTATTTTTCTAATTAGAAGATTAATTCAATGTATGTAGCATCAGCGGTATGTGTAGGTGGCAAGGTAAATGCCCATTCAATATTAATATTTAATATGATTACAAGCGCTCCGTGGTTTTAATGGATTATAAAACGGGATCGCGATTACGATCTAGGAGCAAATTATCTGCGTCATAATCCGTAATAAAGTGACTTTATATTAGGTAAAAGACGTCGTTCTAAGGATAATTAAACGTTATATATACCTACTGTAAATATGAAACAAACACATCAATTCTCACCTTAACGAATTTCTGTTCTAATTGAAACTTTATAGTACCTACCTATAACATGTTTTATTTGGTCACAATTACAGATATAATTTATTTTTACTTTTGAGTTTACGAAATAATAAATAGGTATCTACTACGTATGAGAAAGTTTTGTTAAATATATATAGATATTGTATTTGATTGTTTTTGGCTTTAACAATAAAAATGGTGAGGCATTGTTTATGGCAATATTAAATAAAATACAAGTACTTTTGAAGCTAGGAGATAAAAAGTGAAGTAGGAACTATAATATATAATAAATAGTCGATAGTCACCATATCCGGTACACGTCAAAGGCGACTGTCTGCTCACAAATCAACGACACAGCTACGTGGAAAAGCCATTCTCTCCGCAGCAGTAAGGTAGAGAGAACGCTCCTAAAATAACTTCGGAACACCATTCTTTATGCGCCGCGAGTACACCATATGTCAGGCAAAGGGGAGCAACACACACACACACACACAGCATAGCATACCGTTTGGTTTGCATAAACAAATCTCTTTTGGATCACATACCAAGACCAGCAATACTGTTTAACACACATGTTTGGGACACCGGTGCGGTGGGTTCCCCCAAAACATGAACAAGCTAAATAAAAATATATGCCAGAGAATTTATAGAAGTCGGACGCAAGGTATCGTATACTATACCTATGTAGTACGTCCATATGTACATACATATGTATTATATAGTCTGACTAGCAGAGTGTTAAGTGCGCAAAGTAAATGTTATACCAAAGCGTGTATTTATGTCACCTAGTGTAATTTATGTAACGTAGGAAAATATCAACCATTACCACAGATTACCGACGTCGTAAACAAGATTTCTAAACGATTTACGGTCATTATCGTAATTCAATGATTGCTGTCATTTCATTTCACGTTAGTTCAAAATTAAATACTACCACCATAAACATAAAATCCAAATATCGAATCCTACCTGGAGATGTGAATTTATAAAATAATCTATAATTGTGGTGTGGTGTCACTTTTGTATGAGATATAAATGAAGCAATTTAGTAGTTTTCAGGAAATATAAGTAAAGCTCAAAATGTGTTCAATAGAGAAATGAAAAACGTCGTCAATAAATAACGCGAGTTTAAAATAGTAGTGCGACATTTCAAAATATAATTTGACTAATGGTGAACCGCAAAAACACATCGCCGGAGCAAATGGTCGCGCGAGTCAAGTGGATTCGTTTAAAAGTATAAACAAAAGTGTTTGAATTAATTAAGCACTCACCGCACCGTTGCCATCTATCCATCGTCACAGCTAGTTTAGCAACTCTCCGCTCACCTGAAAAACAAACAAAAAGTTAATTCTATTTATTATAAAGTGCGAGAGACCGAATGAGGCATCACTTAACAAAATAAACACCACACCAACGACATGGCTATAAGCGACATTTATCACGCTTGTTAAAACAGATTTGTTTTTAAGAGATTTATAATGATTTACGTGACACTCAAACCGGCAGCGATTGATGCGCCGAATTTGTACATGCAACGGTCGAAATAGATTTTCTTGAGGTATTATGGATGGGAAACGAAATTCTGCTCGGGTGGCGTTTACAAATTATTACAATTTTAGGATTTTAAAGAATTTATCTACTTTAGTGTATCACAACTTTTCACTGTTTCAAATTCATTTGCTTCATGTATTATTGAATTTTATTTACATCTAAAATTAAAATAAATAAATTTAAATTTAAAAATCCTTTAGTAGTACCTATAGAAATAAAAAATAATTCTGTGTAATGAAAAATTAAAAAATATACCTACGTATAAGTATTGAGAAAACTTGATAAAAAATAGAAAACGATAAAGATCACTTTAAGACCATATTTAGGTTTCGTAGTTTTAGCTTTAACGACAAAATAGTACATAGCGTATATACATACAGCGGAGAAAAGCTTTGAGAACTGTGTGTCGTAATCAAAAGCTCATGTCCAGTTATCGTTTGGTACGGCGGTAGAGACAGAAAAAGGAGCATATTGAGAGTGGGTGGAAGAACGAGAGGAATGAAAACCCTTCGGGGATACCCACGGAACTTTTCTATTGCACGTTCGGTGCACAAGCGGTGGCCACTCGCAGTTACCAATCCCTGAGTGTGTGTGTGTGTCTATGTATTGATGACTGTGTGCGGATGTATGTGAGTGCGATTTGTCCACATCCACATGGCATGAACGTGAAAATTCTTTTAATTACAGCGCACACGCGATCACGGTATAATGACCGTCGTCCAAACTGTGTTTGCGGCGCGGTTCACCGCACTCCACCCACCCCCGCAATCCACCAAAGTTGGTTTTAGAACTTTTACCACAACGTGGACGGTAAATCAGTGCGGATTGTATTTTGAATGTCAGGATTTTTTTTAATTCACAAACACATATAAACCTACCTACCTACAAGCACGTACTTATATTTCATGACAAAAACGAACTTAATTAATTTTTTATATACTCTATACAATTTTTGTAATATAAATAAAATATTTCGGCAAACAGCATAATAATTAAATAATTATCCCGCAGCCTGTTATGCTTCGTTTTCCATATCCAACATTCACTACATCAACCGATCCACTAGCATAGACTGTTTCACATCAAACACATTTATTCACTCAGGTAATTCATGCTGTGAATTTTGTAAACAAACAAAAACGAAACCGTTGTCGAGTTTGTCACAAAGTGAACCCACCCAAGAACAAATTAAATTCTGTTGGTTCCTTGAGGTATTAATTGTGGGATGTTTGTGCGTACGTACCCATGTACGTACGTACCTACACACGCACCAAGTTGTAGAAACAGTTTCTTCGAGTTAATCTTCCATTGTGAACGTAGTTGTTGGCTGTTCTTGTTTCGAAACATTAAACGGTAAATGCGAGTCATTAAATCTGTTAGACGGGGTTCGCCACATCGAGGTGGCGTTCTTGTTCTTATAGAGGTGTGCTGAAGAAGGCCTACAACTATGCGGTATAGAATTATTACCGTCACTCTGTCAGGGGATACTCTTCTTACACCATGTGTAATAGGCCCATTTTTTTTTTAGATAGGTATTAGTTAACAAATGATCGTGTCGAAAGAAGAATCAACAACTCCATGTTGCATTCCAGAGCCAAAATATTATTCATCTATTCATTTGACAAAAACAACGCAGTAAAATGTTGATCGTCCTTAACTGTGTGAGTGAAAAAAAGGAGCGCGTTTGAAACCAGGAATGACACAGACAAAGAGACGTTGAGTGAAGGCATGATAAACTGGCGACATAACAAGAGAAGACGGTGCTGTTGTGCACTTGTCTAACATTATTCCTGACGCGGCAACTTTTGGCAGTTTCCGATAAAAGAGACCGTTCGTTCGAAAGGAAGGGAGGTTGTAGTGCCGTGCACGCTAACTGCGTAGGGTTAGCGACAGGTGCAATCAGGGTGAGCTCCCACAGGAGCCGCGTCACTCACAGAAACGAATAGGGACGCGAAGACCGCAATTTCGAATCAATACTTTGGCAGAGAAGCACAATCGCACCCTTTCTTGGCATTGAATGACGGACGGACACATCGACCGCTCGACACCTTTACATCCTTAGAATCCGACAACCGACATCAAGTGACGTTCTATACCTGTTCCATATTAAACGATGTTGGAATACTAAGTTTTAGAAGTTTATCACATACATATGTATCTTAAATATAAAATATGAACCAACATTTTTATTAATTTACTGAAACCCTATTACCTAAGGTTACCTTTCTTTAAGTTTATGGTGTAGAATAGAATCATAAAATAATCCATTCAAAACATTTATTGACGTAAAACTGAGAAATCAATACTGATCATAATAAATATTCCAACACAAATTCTAAAACCAGAACCACATTCACTCACAAGTAATGGCACTGGGATCGGAATACAAATGAGTATCAAAATATAAAAGAAAAGAAGGAAATGCCTCAGTGCAAAGACTATACAAGGTGTGAGACGAAGTGTGTGTGTGTGTGTGTGTGTGTGAAGGTAGATAGGGGAGAGTGAGTAGGTATGAACAGAAAAGAATCAGACACGGAAACGTTCGGAATGCACATTAGTCCCTAAGTATCTGTTCCGGGCGGGTGGTAAAGGTATAGGTGAGGGAAGACAAGACGAACTCGAATCCGCACGTTCGTCCATGGGGTGCGCCAAAGACGAGGTGGGCGAATGATTGGCACACTGATCACGCACCAGTCTCGACAAGTAACTGCAGCGTCCAATAACGTGCGTTCGATACGATGTGAAACAAAGGTAAGCGAAGCCCAGCACCAGGCGATGTTGTTTCATCTCAGGATTTCAAAACAAAATATATACTGACGCGAATTTTTTGTTAAGATATTGGAACTTGTACATACAGAGCATGAAATAACTTTTCTTCGTCTACTCGTATTGGACTCATTTAATGGTTGTCTGAACAAAAGAATTTCAAAAATATTAAATTGTAAATTAAATACAACTATTTATATAAAAATAAACTTTTAGACTTGAAGAAGAGTGGTTATAATATTGTATACCAAAGTTAATCATATGATATGACACATTTAGTTACTATATACAAAATAAAAAATAAAATTTCTAACGAATTACAATAATTAATCAATTTTATTTCCATTTCCTTTGCCATAAACTTTAAGAAGACTATAGAAAGATAATTTTTTTTTTTCATATAAAAACCATCGCAACAAATGACATTGAAAAGAAAAGTAGAGGTTCGAAAAAGAAATTTTACGGAAATAAAACTTGACAAGCGATCAATCAATAATTTACAAAAAAAAGAAGATAAAATCAAAGCATGTTATAAAACCGATAAAAAATGTTGCTAGTTTATAAATGTTTAATCCCTTTGTTCGACAGGGGAAAAAATGACGACTAGTGAGGGTTGTGGTTTTTATTGTATCGAAAATCGTGGATATTTATGGGCTGCGGATAGAGCAGCGGCACCTAAGTGCGATGCGGCGAAAGGCACCACAGAGAAACAGACACATACGAGGTAACATCTTCAATATGTTCCCTCCTTCTGCCGTACACCACACACACACGAATACAGATGTTACATTCAACATTCATAATGTAACACGTGGCGTTGCGGCGACGAGACGGAGGTGGCGACGGCGGTGGTGAAGAATCAGTAAAAACCAATCGGATGAATCGTCGACCAGGAATTGGATTGCTCGTGAACGAACGAACGAACGAACGAACGAAGGGAATACACACCATATAGGCAGGTGTGTACATACATGTCGATGAGCACATCATCTTCCTTGTTCGAGAATCAGCTGCGTTCAACGAATGCTCGCCTACTGGAATTTAAACGAGGCATTCCTGTATCGTCTTCCCGCACGATGTCTTCTTGTAAACATATTCGTACCATTTTATGCTTTATATTTTGCTGTGTGATGGAAATTGGATGATACACTATATGTATGTACGTACATATGTGCAATAAAAATTGCGCTGTAAATTTGTTCTAATAAATTTACATATTCTGTATCTTTATTTCATTCTCAGTTTATGATTTTTTTCGAAATAGGATAGAAAAATAAAATCGTTATATAAGAATATTTTGTGCAGTGGCTATGTTAACAAGAAAAAGAAGAAAAAATCAAATCAAAGCAGCTGATTAATATTTGAAGAGTCGCAGCCAATATTCGCAACAGTTACAATGAAACATACGAGTCCCCGGCGAGACGAGCACAACGCAGATCATTACTATTTGATTTCGGTAAATAAACACACGCAAATGCAGGAAAACACAGAGAAACGAATAACAAGACATCCCAACAACAGCAACATGAATGGCCGATGGTGTAGGCAAGTGCCGGGTATATCGACGCCGTCCCCAGAGAGTTGGCGTGCAGGCCTTCGGGTTTTAGTGTGTGATTCTCTCACGGTCGATCCGCCGCGCCGCCGCCCGCCCAAGGGACCACTTGGCACCGCATTAACAACTGTCGAGGATTCCCGGATTCCGATCAACGCTCACTGCAATCCTTGCGATGATAATTCACCCGGCTGGGTGAAAACAAGCCCAATATACGCTACACCACCGCGACCTACTCAATAATTTACAATTCGAATTGGCTGAATGACTGACTACACCACTGATTATTTCCCAATTGATTTCCAAACGCACGAATATAATTATTTTACGTCTATCAATTTCGATACATACCTACATAGAGGGTTGAAGTTAATTCTAATATCGATATTGGTGATTATTATTTAAATGTACGAGTATCATCAGCAATTATGTAATTTATTAGTAAATAAATTTGAAGTTGAGAATAATTAGATGTTGTTGCTTTCTGATGTAACTAAGGCTTAGGTAGAATGACGCCTAACCCTTACGTAATATATCCTTGTAGTACGCGGCAAGTTTGTCAAAACGGAAGTTGAACCCACCGAACAGGGTAGAGGCCTGCAGATTTATAACATTTATATATATATATATATATACGTATATAAGATGCAATCCACTACAGTAAGTGAGCTGAGCCACGGGGACTTAACAGAACAATAGATCCTGTGAGAGGAGTGGAGACGCACAGTCACAGTAGCAGTAGCAGTAGCAGCAGAAACAACATAGGTATGTAAACGTTAGAGATGCTGGCGAGATACATTTGTGCATTGTAACCTGCTGAATAATAGCAAAGATTTATGGCGGATCTCTGCGCAACATCTCCAAGCTCTATCTTGGTATACACTATATATACATATGTATATAATACGTGCTTCACAGTGGATTTAGTCTATACTGTGATATACAAACACAAACATATGTATGTATATACATACATACCTGCTGTACTGTAAATTGTGTCCAGTGCCACTGAACTCATTAGCACACTGAGTGTAATTGCAGTTGGAAGGAGTACAAAGAAACGTGATTTTATTCGACAACGACGAGCTCTGTTGGCTTGCGACAATAAATAATTAAGTGCTCTGAAAGGAGACTATCGTCGCGACGCTACTGCATTTATTACCAAAACATTTTATACAGCGGTTCCGCGTTTGATGTTTTCATACCCTACACTGATTTCTTGATTTGTTTCATATACTTACCTAATACAGTATTAGAAAACTATTGTTAGTTTTACTTTCATGGCTTTCCTACTTATACCTACTATACTTTAATAAATAAATAAATCAGATGACACAAAATAGTTGACTTTTTATAGCGCTACGATTAAATTCGTCTTCAAATAAAATTTATTTAATTAGTAGAATACTACGACCAAATAAATATTTAATTAGATCAATTAATTTTACGAGTTTAGTAATCGAAATTAATGATTTGCCGCAAATAAAAATAAATGGCAATTGGCATAATAATAGATTTGACAATTCTATTCGAAATTTAAACATACTTTTACGACTAAATTATCAACTTCATCTTAAATACATTAAAAAACTTGTATATAATCTGTCAATATGAAAATTCAAATATATATATATATAAATGGGTTAAATATTATTAATTAACAAGAAAAAATGCTGAATAAACCAGAAAGAAAAACTTTGAATAGTTGAAAAAGTTTTCTATTTTAATTGATTTGATTGAGTAAAAAATAAAGCAGTATTTCTTTAAGTATGATGTAGAATGCAATAAACAATTCAAAGTAAAGATATAATTTGATATAAGGGTAGTTCGTAATACGGAGACAAGCAGTAGTGGCTCCCTTTCAGCGCGCGGTAAACTGCAACATAACCCCCTTGTTTATCTTCAGCTTCCTCTACCTCTTGTTTACAATCTCATCTTTATATATGCTCAGATGATCCGACTACATTATTGCGTTCTAAAATGTCGAGGTAAACGGACAAATCTGCTTGCTGCATGCCCTTTATGCGAACACTTTTTAAACATTTTATACCCTCTTCCTCTTCTCCTTTTTGCTTCCAGTGTTTTACATTTTATGTTTGACGTGATTCCACCACTTCTGTTTCTTTTTATTATCAAAAGTTTTCGTTGGCCGTTCGTTCTCATTGGTTCTCTTCTCGGTCCTAGTTGTTGTCCATTCCACTCTTTTTCTTCATCTTCCCTCATTCTTTTCACAGTTATGTCTCGTGTGTTTATGTGTATTCGTCCTGCGGGGCAGATATGATGTTTTGTGCTGTGTGAGTGCAACTTTGTGTCCTCCACTATAAATATTCATTGTTTCCGACTGTAGAGAAACTCCTATTATGTTTCAAGATGCTTCATTTCATTTCCCACCTGGTGATCTTTTGCTATGAACTTCAAAACAATGTACATATGTATAATAATACACACTTTGCATTACTATAGGTATACAAAATCATATCTGGTTCTTTGATTACGAATTCTTCTACTATCACTTTTATATAAAATGGTTTTCTTAAAAAGAACCTGAATACAGAGCAAAGTTTCTGGATTCTAATCAGAAAGAGAATAAATACAATCGTCTGGAAAAGGTGGTAATCCAGGGTTATTACCCGAGGATAAATTCTTTTCCGGGCGAATTTGTAAAGTGATGGCGTCGCGTCGCGTCGCGTCGGCTCGGTGTGTGTGTCGCTGTCTGATGATGCTTCTCGCGTTTTCTTCAAGTGTAATTAGCATTAACGAGAGACTGCTCCAAGTGTACACCGCACAGTACCTAATACCCCCTTCTTCTAGCTCGGTTTTTCACGCAGCCTTGTTGATGGCTGCTTGCTTGGTTGGTGTACTACCAACCACCCCCTTTGGCAATATGAGTAACGGAGAGAAGATCCTTAATTAAAAAGTTTTAATTCGTGCTGCAATAAATTTGCAAAAAAAAAAAAAAAAACTGTAGCACCGTCACAGTGCGTTGCGACGCGCAAGGTGAGACCGGACGACGTGTGAAATATTAATCACCCGCTTCTTAAAAGAAAAACGCCTCTTAGATTTCTCGTTAATAAACTTCAAATTAAACATTATCTACAGTTTTTAATTTTCATGAAAATATCTTGTAAATAAAATATTTGGTTCTCAACAAATGTTGGGGTGGGTTGAAACATAATTTACATTCATGAAGACACCTCTAAATCATTTTATCGATAATAGTAATTATATTTATTAATTGTAAATTATGGTGTAAAATAGGTACTCATATACTGGTGTATTACTACCTAATAATAAGTTCAATTCTCTTGTCATTACGTTTTGCAGATATCACGTGTGCGTCTCTGTTCTAGAGATGCAAGATGATATTGGTCTTTCCCCCTGTGTCCGGGGGCCATGTGGTATCGCCCGTAGTGAAGGTGGAATTATTATTAATATCGTGAGCACCTATTTTTCCCTGGGGGCCATGTGTTCGCTCTCTCGACGGCGATATCTAACTAGCTATACACGGTGGTACGGTTGAATATCGCAACTCTATCCGGCTCAGCCCCGGCTGTTCTGTGTATCCGTCGACACACGGTGGGCGTAATACACCGGCACCACCTATCAGTTACCCAGGGCACGTGTACCAATCTTCTCAATTTCCCCTCTTCCCCCCCCCCGGCCTGCATGTACACGTGTAAATAAAAATACTAACCGTTATTTTACTTTATTGATGCGGATGTACACTCTTTGATAAAAATAGTTATATTCGAAATATTCTTTGAAATAATCTAAACATATACGACTTATTGTGAAGTTGAGATGAATTAAAGGGTAGTCCGCACCTGTGTTCCAGATACGATGCGAAACATCAAGATCGTTGTTAGCTAGCATGGAGTCTTTCATTTCCGTGGTCCTGATGAAAGATGATTGTCTGCGGTTGTTAATTTGCTTGGCATTGACTACATGTATCTCTTCAAGTAAAATGTCAGAGAGAAATAAATTAGACTTCATTATTCTGGCATTATACTGTATGGCTCATTCCTTTGCACATCGTAAAATTGAAAGCTTCGCTTGTTATGATTTCAGAGTACTGGCATTACGGACTACCTTTACAAAATCACCGTTGTAGCGCCGAAGAGGGCGGAGAGATTTCCTAATTATCTTGCAACTTGTCGTCTGATTATAATTGTCTCTCGTTCGGTGAAACTTCAAACAGCAGCGCGTAATGGCAACGTACCTACAGGTACTTTGAGGGAACGACGGAATGTTCGGTTTTGTCCCGCCGAAGCGTGACCGGACCAAAGGTAGCCGCCGTTATTGACTTCTGGGATTTGCGCCCCTGTTTGTTCAAAGCTCTATTCGCGAAATGGAGTTTACTCTTTCTGCTTTGCTCATATACGCACTCGTAAGACCCTTGGCTTTCGCTCAAGCTTCATTTCAGGAACGTATTCAAATAGATTTTTGTTTATCTTTCTTTTGAAGAATAATTATAGGTATAGAAATAAATATAATCGATGACTGTTTTATAAAATGGCAATTAGACTGCTTCAACAAAAGTAAAATAATTGACAAATTAATTAGCTGTAGCTTTCAATTCGAAGAAAAACAAAATAATGTTGGTACCGATCTGCTCATGGCAAAATGTTCTCTTTCTTACAAAACCTCGACTGTTAATAATACGTGCACCAGGATCAAAAGAAATACCTGTGGTGTCAGTGGCATTAGAAGGGGAAGAGTGGGGAGGGGTGAGGGGGGTACCTCATGATTTATTCCAAGTCTCGATTTAAAATGTCGGGTTTTTACCACGTGTATTGATACATAATACATCAAAGGGCGGGCATACACAACTAAATATACACTCGTATTTGTAACGATATCCTGCGGCATCCCAGGTGGAGTTTTTTCACAAAGTTTGCGTATAGCAATAGAACCAGAGTAGCAGCAGGGCACCGACCGGTTACCAACCACCGCACCGCACCGTGCCGCGCTGAGGCCAGTATACGAGATATATACTACATATAACGTCATTGTTTGGTTAATCAGAGCATCGATTGTTCGGAACAAACTCTTGCGTTGCAATCGGCAGCTGATTTCGTTTGATTTGTTGCGGCCGGCACTTTGTTTACCGTGCATCAATGTTCAGAACTAATTTCCGTTCACTGTGCACTGGTTTACGTAGGACAACAACAGTGGCGGCGACAGGGGGCACAGTATACGGGGCAGGTTTGTGCGTGTTTGTACACGCGACCACGTATATTATGTTACTTCATTACTGCAACGATCTGCTAATATAGAGAGCCATGATAGCTGCACACCGAGCGGAATTATAAAGTAAACCCCCGTGGGAAAATAATGCGATTACAGCGCCGCCAACCGACGCTAAAGCATACCATAAACCGTATCGTCTACTCTGTTAACTATACACTACTGTCCTTTTATTTATACTGTGATCGTACAACATTTTAAAAATGCTTCCCACTATCATTGTTATCTTTGTTATATTGCTTTGTGTCGCTGTCCGTTTTATACATACGAGTATATGCTCTGGTTTATAACTTTTAAGTGCAATACCTCTATCGTTCATAAGCCATATTTAACCTCATCAATAGTAAGGCCACTATTCAATTAGTCCATCACATACTGACACTAGTTTAAATAAAATATTCTGTTTATTTAAAACAACAAACGGGGGATATACACTATAAATATGTACTCAGTTGCTTAATAAGTAAATACATAGAGAGTATCTATTCTCGTATTCACCCTTTTTAAGGTACGGAGACATGTATAAAAGTTATAAATATAGTAATTAATTGTTATATAAATAAAATAAACAATATTGAAAAATGAACAGGGAAGAAATGGTAGGTTTTAATAACGGACATTTGCATAGTAGTGTGTAGCGAACAATACAAAATAAAACTAACATTACATGCGATAAGGGTGTAACGTGAACAATAGCACAGCCGGTAGCAATCTGAACGTGCGCACGTTCACAATAGGGTGGGCCGCACGGGCACACGACACTCTGCACACATGAACACCTTTATGCAATGCAGATCAGTCAGGTGAGGGGAGATCACTGCTTTTACCCCTGTACTGTCGCAGCCTAGGGGCACCTTTTGGCAAACACTAGCACGAGCCATTCACACACACACACACACTTACAAAACCTGGATTTACCGATAAATCAGTTACTAACTATTCAAAGGCAACTCGGCAGAAATAACATTTTAGAAAATTCAATGAAAATCACACAACAAGTATTGGTTTACAAGAATTCCCATCTTCTGATTCTAGATGGAAACAAGATGTTTGTTCAGCAACTCATATAAGAAATAATTGAAATATTCTACGTGAGACAGAAATAAAAATAGCCGTGACGACACTGGAATACGGCTTTAAATCGGAGGTAAACAAACGGGTATAAACAGCTGGCATTGGATGTAATACAGTGTATCACACGAGTATTTACGAATATGTTGGTACGTATGCGAAAAAATTAACCGGAACAGTGACTTACACCATTCACTCGCAAACATTCGCGTACAATTTATTCCACAAGTTATACATTCAATAACTCTCGAGTCATAAAACAAACATTAGGATTATACGAGAATATCTATCATTTGAACATTTTCCGGAATTTCTTTAGCGGATAATATACGTTACCGTTTCAGATGTGTTACAGGAATAATAAAAATATTAATTCACCCACACATACACACACACACACACACACAGAGAGAGAGAGAGAAAGAATTATAATTCTGAATATGTATGTAAATTCAGGTATTAATCCTGTAGTGTATAGAATTGAAACTAGCCGTTGTTGTACAGGAATCAAATACAATATGTTTGGTCCCTGGACAATAGTGAGAAATGTTCGATTTGGTGGTCAAACCACGCGTTACGGATAACAACAATGCCGAGTGAGCCTAGCTCGCACAGAATAGACTATTCGATTTTACAAAATCGTCGACGGAAGAATCATTTAGTTTAGCTCGTTGGTCTCGCACACCACGCCACGGTACGGTACGCCAAACCAACGTTCTGTTTAATCGAATTTACATATCCATCGGATAGGGGTACCTATACTACTGCGGTACAATGTGTGCTGCTGTTGGGGGATTTCAGTTTTAATGGTTGGCTATTGTGATCGCCACGTCGGGATTAGATTCCGTTACCTGTCCACTCAATATGCATGCTCTATATTTGATTTGACTTTCTATCTGTTACACTAGGGTTATAGAGGTTACTCATTTCAACAGTAATCGAGCCAAATGTTTTTTTGTTTTTCTATGCACATGCGTCTTATAATATTGCATCGACAAGAATAGTAGTGTATCTTAAGCAACAGAAATCTGGAATTAAGTTTACCAATATTTATGTTTCTTTAGATATGACACGTTCATTCATGTCGCGCGTTGATTGCACATACGTATATATACGTACATATGTATCTTCGAATACGGTTGATTTCACACATGACGAGTCACACTCACGCACGTGGATTTCGGCAGTCGATACACGCGTACACATCGATCAGTTTTGAATTTTGTACTTTTTACGTGATCTGCTTTGCAATCGCTTGATTTCTGTCCATATCATAACAGTTAACGTGTGTAATATGCAAGTTTTTTACATCGTAAAACAGATTTTTATTTGGTATATTAAACCAGTTTTCATCTTCAAATTTAGTTGTCTTTCTCGATTTATGACCAAACCAGCAATACAAGAAAAGATAATAAACAGAAATGAATTGTACCGTCATTTGAATAAAATGCACGTATTTTCTTTCAGTCGTAATATAGAGTGAAAAATAAAAGTAGGAAAAAAAGCAATTTTTAATTGCATAATCTGAACAAGCGGTATCCTTTACGCCCTTAACCGATGCTTAACACAATTTCTGTCGTTTAGAAGAGGGCTAGCGCGTTTTATGCATATATCGATTAATGATGAGAGCTTGGCTGTCGGTAAAGAGGAAATGTTTGAGGGGAACACTCATCGAACGAATGAGTGAGAGAGTGATCCGCGAGAGATGGATTTTAAAAGCGCAATGACACGACCATGAAAGGGTTGGTCCAGTGATAAACACACGCACAGCATCGGGCCACAGTACACTCTGTGATTGTAATTATAGTTATAACTCACCCTCGGACCGAGCCTATCATTCATTACGTCGACCACGCGCGTTGGCTTTTACTTGTCGCTGTTCAAACGTGATTTAAAAACGATCGACTTTCCACAAAAATAAACTTTGCTGCGACCACAAACGAAACACAAATAGGGGAAAAGGATATGTATAACCAAAGGTGAATTTAGCGTAATTATTTTCCATTTCAATAATAATGAATGTAACCGCGGAATCAGATAAGGGACAAAAACGCCAAAAGCAGGTGGCTAAAAGCCCTTCATAGTAAATCATTGATGATATAAATTGAAGTCATTTGCTGGACGTTGAAACGTCGGACGACATACCGCAGGTACGTACGTACGTACGTAGGTGTGTTGTAACACTGTACAGTAACACACCGGCAGACACATATATGGGTACACAAGTATCCTTGTACATGGACGATGGGCTCGCGCTCACGTCCATACGTAATGTGTTTATCTGCAATGGATGTTCCATGTACGCGGCCGCCATGTTGCCGGGAACACTTGACATGATTAATCGTTGTATTCCTGCTGCCATTAGCAGACCGGTAAGAGACGAGGGGACTTGCGGGATGGACGAATTACGCAACCACGCGAGGGGGCTTGTGATGCCGGCCCGTCAGCACCTTTTGGTGCATTGTCGGAATCGGCATCAGGAAGACCAATATTAGAGAAACACATGCCAAGACACACACACACACACACACAGATAGAGAGAGAGAGAGTACTACAGTTCCTGCTAGACTACTTCAAACTCCGTTATCTACTAATATTGAAAATATGTTCAATATATAGCACAAGGAAACTGCATCGATTTAATATCTTAGTGCTAATAATTTATATAAAAATCAGAGCATCTCTCAGTGAAAACATAAACAAATAAATCTATCGACACACTAAGTATAGGACAGTACCGTTGGGTTAAAAAACAAAATAATAATTATAAACAGTACAATACAAATTTTCAAGCACCAATGCATTTAACATTTTGTCTTTTTCGTGTAGCACTTACAACCTTTGGAACACGGCCATTTAGCCGGCTATAGCAATATTTCAAATTCTCAGACTAATACAACAGCATTTAAAAATAAGTGACTCTGTTGGTTTTTCAATATACTTACATATGTAGGTATACAAAGAACAAAAAAGAAATAGAAATAAAACACAGAATCACCTGATAGGTTATATCATTAGAGACAAGATGATGTGGACCAATAATAAATAAAAAAAATTGAAAAGGTCACAGAAGTAGGAAATTCCATTGGTGTATAAAGAAACAGCTTTAGTAATTGAGTAGAAAAAGGAACGCGAAGAAAAATGAAGTGACGCTTTTGATAAAGTTTAAACAGTTTAATTTTACATCAGTAATAAAGTTGATGCAAATTTTTGGTTCCGCCGATTGTGTTCGCCGAATCAAAGAATAACAATACCCAGAGAAGCGACTCGCGGGCTGGAGCTGAGCAACGCAACGGTGGAAGTTTGAAAGAACAGTTTTCGTAATTAAAATTCACTTATTAGAATATCATGTAAATGTATTCTTCTTCACAAGTTTCGGAAAAAGATGACGGGCGACAAACTTTTCAGTTTTCACGTTTCTGCGTCGCCGGCCGCGCGTGTTTGATTATAAAAATAATTAAGGACGAAGAGTAATTAAAAATCGTAGCGGGCTAGGCGCGAAATGATTGCAAACGCACGGAAAAGAAGAGAAGTAAACATCGAAAACAACCGTGAAACGAAGATAAATTATGTTTTGAAAAGATGGGTTTTTAGAGTTCATCGACGTGAAGTCGCTATGAATTTGTGAATACATCAAAGTCTGAAGTGCTCCAGCTAGCACACTTTTCATTATCCCCACTACGGCCACCGACGTCGACTATGCCGTCGTCGCCATCACCGCCGCCAACAAGTCGACTACTTCCGTATAGGTGTTGCTTGCACCCAAAAGGGTATTTTTCACGCACTCTGTTACATAGTACCTACATATATTATTACTTGTTGCGGCAACCTATCCGTCATGGAAACAACTGCTTTAGGCCAAGCAACTACAAAAATACTTCTTCCTCATTTATTAACAACAAACACCGCTCACCAAAACCACCGATGGCCGCAGAGACAGGTAAAAAGTTTCCCGGCAATAAATTTATCTCAAATTAGACCCTTCCGCTACTGTTGCTGCTTTAAAAATAAACTTGCTTAAAATACCCCTTGCTTTACAAACATTTTCACTTAACGACAAATAAACTGATTTCAGTGAATTTGCAAAACTCAAACAAACAAGATAAACTGTGTGAATAAATGATGAATCTTGTTACTTAATCTAAATTCCACAGCAGAGATGACGCACAATTTATGAATGCAATTACATCAATTACGAACAGTGTCCATCAAGAAGAATAAAGGTATTTACGTGAGCGTTAAATTAGCGAAAGAAATATATACCAAGTATATATATATATATACAGGTTAAATTGATATAGAAAGTGTAGGTAGTCATACAGAAGCGTGTGTGTGTGTGTGTGAATTGTCGAGTAAATGAAGGCATACACCTCTGCAGTTATTACTTATTTGTGTATACAGTATACAGTACTGTACCGCGTGCAATGAAAGACATGTCACCATATATCACGGAAGCCTTTTACCGGGTCACTTGGTGCCTCCCGCGGCGACAGGCCTGCCAACCCGCCGGGTGATATACGGTTTCGGCCACTGTTGCCAACGGACAACTCACGAATATTAGCGATATCTTAGTTCAGTTCATTGTCATTCCCCCTACCCAACATGCAGTATGGTCAAATGTGTTATTTATGTGTTTATCTCGTCACTTGACCTTTCTCATCATTTGCAATGCTGTGACGGTTTTTTAAAACATTTTGACAACCGTAGCTTTATTTTCAATATCAAAATGGCAATAATGATGATGTTGAGAAATGATTTCTTAAAAGTTAAAATACGAACAAAATCGCTCTCATAAATCAATGACATTTCAACATGTCTGCAATATATGTATTGAATAAAAAATTGTACAAATTGCTTCAATTTCATGTTATAATGTAACAAAGGTGAAATAATATTGAAAACAGTGGACTAGGTAACATTAAACGCTGATGGCGTTTCCTGTTTTGCAAGTTTCCGCTACGCGGTCGCCGCGTCAAAACGTATGCGGCATGGCATGATGTATTCGCGCGTGTGTGCGCGTATCATAAACTTTTAACGAGTGTATGGCTACGAACGATCGTGTATGTATGTACACGCATCATAGGTCGCTACCGAATACATTTTATATGCCACAAATTTTAATACAAATCGCTTAACACGCCGTTAACTATTTAGGCATATGTGCGGACGTGCGTGTGTGCGTTTGTAAAATGACTTTGTTTTCAATCAAAAACGTTATACGCCATAGAACTTTTCCTTTCATCAAAATTGCTGCTTCCTCAATGTATACCAATTCAACATGGTTCACGCAACACTAGCGATTTATTAACCGGTAAAGGTGAATTAGCCATACATGTTTTCCTTCTTTCTTGTATATGATATGTAAAAAGTTTTTTATGCTCTGTAAAAACGATGCCATTTTTTTTTTCAACAAACAAAACTGAAATAATACTAAAAACTTTCGTTTATTTGTTAAATAACTTTAACAGAAGAATCATCCTATAATGTTCATTTCCCTTAGTTCTCAATTGTCATATATACAAATGTATACATACATATATGGATTTACCATAAAACACGTAAATACACTTTTTGTGCATTCAAATCTATATATTAATTCATATTCATCAACCATTCCACTTGTCCTAAACCAACAACTTCAATTAATACAGTTGGTCAAAACATTAAATCTCATCCAGTTGTCTAACGAATTGTACAACTGGAACATGATGTATCTGTCTGGAGATTCAATTAAATGACCGGCACCTTCCGAGAAATACATTAATTCATTACAAATCAGGATATCCAGGAGACGGATGGTCAAATGCGGGAGGTAATAGGCGCCGTTCTCTCTGCCCCTATCCGTCTGGTCTGACGGTGTACTTGAGAGGTTATTGCTTTTACGTACCTTCACCTAACAATTACACCACTTAATATCACTTAAACTGGCATTGTTGACTCTGTTTGTCGATTATAAAAATGCTGCTTTGAGGCGGCCTAATGCACATACTAACACTCCATGTGGGAGAGAGGGATTACATTTTATAACTGCATTGTTTGTACTTTAATAAATTCGCTACCGATAATAATAAATGCCAAAGTAGGTACAACTTCTAGTTATCTCGTAACTGTTAATAAAATAAAATACATCAGCAATGCCTGCCCATTTTCATCGACAGTAATAAAAAAAAAAAACAAGGATTGGCACTGTTCCATTTTTCATTACTACGTTTAACAATTTAAATTGCATTACAGTAATTTCATCGGAAAGAATCTATTACCTAGATGAAATATCAATCTATTCTAATAATTGATAATTTAATCACCCTTATAAGGGTGCAGTAGCATTGTTGCACGTGCTCTGTTCTTGATGACAAAACAAATTGAATTCATCTAGTGCGACATGGCATGGCTGATGGTGGCGAAGCAGGAAAGTTGTCAATAATTCTTAATTGTAGAGAAGGCCCCGCATTGCCACGTCATGCAACTAACTGACGATTGTAGTGGATTCATTTCATTTAAGAAAGAGGTGATGTCAGAAAATGACAGCATGACATTAAACATGTCGTTTATTTATATGCCAGTTTAGATTACAACAACAAAACACAAAAAAGCGACGGTTTTGTGTGAGTATTTTTATTGGAAATGTCATCTACCGCTGATGGATGTGTGAAACCGAAGTCATCCGTTTTTGCGGTAGCCGTCACATTGTGTTTTGTTATTTTCACCTTTACCAGTTTACCACACCAAAGCGATAATCATATCGGACATTATTTATTGTACAACAACAATAATTATACTCTTTTTCCTTTTTCAATGCATCATGGCCTCACCAGGCGCCGCCATGATTTCATTTGTTTTACAATTACATAACCAGACTTCAGTGAATTTCACTTATAATAGGAAGAAATTACAATTCAAATCGTTTACAAACCTTGAACAAAGTTAAAATTTATTCATTCTGTAATATATACAGTTACAAAACAACTTGAATACCATGAAAAAAATGCCACTGGTTAATATCCGAGAAGTGTTGGAAATATAGAAGTGAAATGTATGGTAAGGTTTTTGGCAACAGACACAAACTTGAAAGCATTAATCAGTAGTAAGGTGCGATTTATGAATAACTAAATGTATATACGATACATTTGACACAGAATTATTAATCAAAAATAAAAATTAGGCATTGCGCCAATTCTCACTTAAGCAAAAGTTTTCTAATAAATTATCAAAGATGCGACAACAACAGAATTTCAAGAAAATCTATTTATGTTCATCAATAAGCAATCTATCGGAATGTGTTGCCAAATTTTTATAATGCATATACACGAATACAAAAAAAAAATATTAATATATATGTATAGGTATAAGTTAGTTATGTTCAAAAAAAAAATCCAATTATCAAAGTACTCTTCACTTATTTTCTTCATTCGTAAATCCGCTTGTTTTTTTATATACCTATATTTATAATATATAAACTATTCGAGCTACGATTATTTGATTGTTAAAAGATGGATTGTATGTGTGACGAAAATAATATCAATTTAATATAATTAGTATTGATACTATCATAAAAAAAATTCAAGTTTTTTTATATGTTTGCCTGTGATGTATGACCTAAACTTTTTATATGCCAGTGTGTGTGTGTGTGTGTGTTATCTGATACGCCAGGTGTGTCCGACAGAATCTGTCGGCTCCACTCTATTTTAGTACACTTGCCAAACTATCGAAGAAGCCATTCCGTTTACTTCTTCCGACGCGTTCACCGATTATTTCCTACTTTTTATTTTCTATGAATGTGTGTGTTTGTCCAAATACATGTTTTCCCATCTCTCTCTTATACATCACATATAATACCATCAAAATGTTCCATTTTTAAAAACATCCCTCTCAGCTCTCGCGCATTGTACATGTTGCAAAAACTGATGATGCATCATCGATATTGATATATGATGTCAGTTATAGCCCAACTATGTATTACTATGAGTATGGCAGACGATTATAGCCTATAATCGAAGTAGTTATGTCACAACTGATTTATATACCTATGTACGTATGTCGTTATCAAAAGTGAATTAAATATGATTTTTTTCAAGTTCTGCTACCGACAGATTTTATATTTTAAAATGACCAAAAATGTTGAAATAACTATTCACGAATAAGTTTCAATTGAACATATTTTGGTATACTTCTAAAATAGAGAGTGTTTATGTCCAACCATTCATAAAATTGGTGCAATGTAAACATCATGTAGATAATTCTGGAACGCAACGTGTAATTAAATGTGACGTAGGATGGTCGCACACGTGTTTGAAAATGATATCTAGGAGTTGAGGATATTATTGATGTAAGTAGTTGTTTTGACGTTGTGTGTAGTACCTACGGTGAACGGTGCTGATGTCGTATGATGGATACATGTATGCCGCTTTGCTGTCACAGTTGTGTAACATGCGAGAACTCAACCATTTTAGTTGTGCATTTGCCAAAATCACAGAAAATCCATTATATTTTATATGCCTTATTAAAACATTCGACGGTGTATGACAAAATTAATATACAAACGAAAACTGACATCTGCATTTCATAACATTACAGTCAAATAGACTCTTATACGTTATCTAGCAACTAATCATGGATTTTGTAGTTCGCCAAAGTTTATTAAAGCCAACGTAGATTAAATTAATAAAAAATAGTGGGCAAAAGAAGTTGAATGTGGAAAATGTGAGAAAATAATAAATGAAGAATCAAAATTTCTGATCGTAACTCAAACATAATCCCTCAATGATGTGGCAATTCTATTATTCTTGGCTTGCGAAACCTGCAAGATATTCCATCTCACCTTAGCGTGTCGCTGTGTGCCAACCGCAACTATAACTGTGGAAGAAGTTATGTGCATGCGACGCGCTCGGAATATTTAGTGACATACGTACGTATTTCGTACTCTCTCGTAATAAAATAGATTTAAATTGTGCATGGCAGGTGTACGCGTACCGCGACCTACCGCGCGATGCCAACGCCAACGCTAACGCCGCGGGACGCCGTATATTAAGCCCGATTGCGAGGTGTAAACAACCCGATCATACGTGGTTTCACCTGTTCTTTGATCCTCATTTCAAGCACTGACTGTATCATTATTTTAAGTGAAATTTATTTTATTTATAATGTTTCTGTAAGTGTTTAACCGCGATTAGATGCTATGCAGAATGATTTAATGATTGTTTTATCTTATTTAAACAGTAACAACAATTATAAATCAAATTAGATTTTCGTTTATTTTTATTATATTAGGTACCTAAATAAAAAGATAAAATATGTTTTATCTTTAATAGTGTATACACATACATACATCTTTAGATTTAAGGAGACCATCATTATTCAAACTACTCAATTGGTCTCTATTTCCGGGTACTGATGGTAGGTACTATTAATATTTACCAGTTTGTGACTACATTTACTTTCGCTTGGCGACATAGTTTGTGTGTGTGTGTGTGTCAATTAGTGCCTGTAGGTAATTAACAAGTCCTTTTTTATATGACACAAACGAATCAATGTTTTCGAAATAAATATAATTCAGCTAGAATTAAAAAAAGATTTTTGGCAAGGATGTTTTAAAAAAATAATAAAAGAAAATATAGGTACTCCTTGAGAATATCAAGTAGTTATTCTATAAGAGTAGAAGTTGTATAATATTTTCTTAATTAGAAAACTATGTATGTATGTATGTACGTAACTATAGTTTATAAGATAAAAGTCTTAAGATAGAAATCCATCTGTTGGATAAACGCGCCTGAACGAATCCTCAACCATCGCCTCGCGTCGTCTTGAGATCCGCGAGCAGAAGTTTTCAGGTTTCAGCAGAAGGAAGCGCGCATCGTCAAGTGAAATATTCAAAAAGAATTTCAAACACACTGTTCTAATCTCCATAAATATTCTGATTGGTTGTTTTATTGAACATTTCCAGATTGCATCATTCCTCCACTCGACTGGAGAAAACAGAAAAAGAAAGACTACAAGAAGGTAGAAGAAGTTGTTGAAAAGTTTTCGGATGCGGGTTTGCGAAAGATGTTCCTCCGGTATAGCATGACACCGGATCGGTTTCGACCGTTAGGCAATATAGGCGAGAAGGGCGAATAGGCATTGGGGTGTATGAAGGGAGGCAGTTAAAGTCGCGACTCACGGGAAATGATGAATGAGTCCACTCTCGCAGGAACAAGACATGGCCCGAATAAAAACCGAACTAACCTCGTGACAGTTCGCTTGTTTTATGGAGCACTTTTCTTCCTATTGCTGTATGTCGCTTATGTATGTGTGTGTGTGTGTGTGTGTGTGTGTGTGATTTTCACAATTTACAGTGCGCACGTCGACGTTTTCTTTACGAGAGGGGCATCTATGAGGAGAAGCGGTAGGTGAGTTTATCTGCCGCCACCCGTTGAGCCGAAGCACACATACATACATACATACACACAGACACACACACAAACACACTAATGCCGCACTTGGAATGATAGAGATAAACGTGCTCTATTTGCCCTGTGAGACACGCGGCAGATTCTCTCGTGCGGCCAACTAGATGATACAGTCACCAGACAACACACACTCATTCACAGCCATGGCGAAAGACATACACGGATTTTTAAGTGCCCTGTAATTATTTCAAACTTTCGTTTCGCATAGTATTTATTTAAATATCTCTCCATAATCGGTAGGTATATCAATCAATAAACAACACTGTTTATTATTTCAATCCAACTAACAAGAATAACATTTGAAGATAGTTTATCATAATAGGTAATATAATGAAAATCTTTTAAGAGCGCGTTTCGTTTATGAAAACATTATAAATTTTGTTTCGCAAATATTTCCAATTAAAATCCAAAGAAATCATTTACGATGCAACAACTAGAGATCATGATGTCGAGTAAATCTCCAACAAGACGTAAAATCCAAAACAAATACGTATATTACAACGCAACCGAAATAAATATACGTTTGCGACGGTAATGCGAGCGTTTAATTTAAAGTACTCCCAAGTTGTACTGCCAACATAATGCGCTTCAGATTTGCCTAACATTAACATTTCAATATTGGATAGGTAATTCCGAGTGCCGCTCGTTCTAAGCTTGACAATGTTATGATATCTCCGCAAGATATTCGGGACACGTATGCTATCATGGCGCCAGTGTAAATACCACGCGGCCTTCCTCCATAGACGTACAATCACACTAATTCCAAATTTGAAAATTAAACTTTATTTTGCTAACGCATTCAATGATAGTGCATTCGTTATTGTGTTGAAATGAATTCAGAATCATTGATGGAATTAATTAAATAGTGTTAGAAAATATTTCGTGCGCCTATGCTATGCGCTTTACTACGTGCGTTTACCGCGGAGACGGAATGTAATCTGCGAGCTATCAACGGTTCGATCTTGACAGTTAATCAACCAAGAATCACCTCCAATACAAACATTATGAAAGACGTGTAGGTATATACTCGGTGCCAATTTTATATCACGATCAAATAAAAATATTATTTCCGTCAGGTATTTTACTATTTATATTCCTACCCACACGCATACGGTGGCGTAATACAATTTTCACTCCAGCGTAGTTCCTAATTTATTATATAATTAAAATTAATACTTATGCATATATATATATCTATTCAACTAATTTGTATTTGAGTTTCTTAAAATGTAAAGTCTTAATATGTAGTGCACCTATTTCTATTAGTAGATGCACCTGGAAATTAGGTCATACCTAAAAATTAACTCGTCACAATTAAGCGATATGTCATCATATACCTAATGTAAATCTGAGAAATAATACAGAACAAATTTAGATGAATGCATGTAGTCACATCGTTGCTAATTTATTTCGTAATTAATTGCGACGATAAAACAGGTGTAGTAGGTACTGGAGTGCACACAGTAGTGTAGATTAAATCTAATTTTGTCGTGATGTGCATATCACGTAACTGTCCTGACTGCCGCGACTGTCTTTCTGTAATACCTGAACTTGTGCGCACAGTCGCCATTATCATGTTGGAGATGTCGCGACGACCAGCGTCCATAAATAACAATGATTTATCAACGTAACCTGGGACTGGATGCGTCTTCTTTCCCGACAGATTAAATGCAGCAGCCCGAGGGTGAAGAGTGCTGTACCTTGTCGCCAACCACGACCAACTGGATCATGCACGAGACGAGAATCACAATCAGTTGTTTCGAGATTTCAAATTTTTCTTTCGACTAATTTCTTAATTGCTTCAAGTTCCACAACAATTAAGTAGGTAGGTAGGTACTAATTAGATTTCACGAATGAAATATGTTTCACAATTTTAAGAAGATTAATAATTTGTTTATTTTCGTGTTTCAAACTGCAATTTATTTTATTTCGAAAATAAAAACGAATCGAATAGTATTTAGTAACGCCAATTAGACATGGTGAAAAGCAGCCAAGGTGAAAAACTCAAAACTGTGGAATTTATGATTTATTAAAAATATTCTTAGACTACTTTTATTACATCTGCTAGCAGTCGCAATAAAAAGTGTGATGAATATAGGTAGTTTCATGAGAGCCATACTAATGAAACAAATCCCCATTCTATGAGGGCCACACACAAAGTCGAATGAGTCAGCAGGTTGAAAGTGGACGACACCGTATTAATCTTAACATCCCCCGTGGCCACTCGTCATTGATCCCAGCGGTAATTGGACGAGAGCTAGTAGCGGTCCAGCCAGACCAGGTAGATAAACAGACACAATAGAGTAGTTGTGGTGGTGGCTAACGCAGCAGCCATACACAATCTTGACGTTAGCACTAGCTAGGGAGGTGTTAAACCCGCAGAAAGAAACCAATCCTTGTGCGCCGCAAGAAACATTGAAAGCAGGTGACCATCAGCAGGTGTTTATTGTATCTACACTCAGATACCTAATATGCTAGTCCCCAAATTCCAAAGATAGACAAATCGAAATGCGCATCGCTTTTAGTGGAGTCTAATGTTAGTTAGTTATTATATTGAACTGATGCCTCTTTTTTTTGAGTTTCTTCAAAAATATTCAAAGTGAAATCAGACGCGGAGAATGACTTGCTATTGATCCATCTGGCAACTGTTTTGCTATGAATATGTCAAAATTGAAAGACATGATGGAAAACTTCAGTTTGAATTTATGGGCAATCGATGAATTCAAAGCACTCCGTGATTAATTTATTGAGACTATGATTGATTGGACTTTGGAAAGTACCTTTTAAATTTGCAGCGTAGTTTCAAACCGCAAGAAAAACAATCATATGAATAGATGTATAAAATAGGAAAGTTCGACATACATATACATACATATATACAGAACAATAAGAAGCGAATGAAAAGTTGTTTAAAAGTGATATAGTAAAGCTTTTGAAAGTAAAACATGAATATTGGTAAATATATACATATACAAAACAATAATAATAATCCGAATGAAACGTTGTATTAGTTGACCAAAGTAGGAAACATTGATTCCTGTTAGTTTAAAGTTGAAGTGAAATAGTGAGGCAAGTGTTCAGAAAGTGGGTAACCACAAGTCCACGGCTAGTTCCAAGTAACCCATTGGTCTGACTGGTGTCACGGCTGCCTGGTACGCCACTGTCCAAGACAACAACTCACTTTCGTGAGAGGCAGAGAAGACCACGATGATTAATCGGATAGCGGTTGGTCGCGCGGTTCGTCCGTGTTTACGGACACACGGAAAGCTTCTTTGATCACAAAGACAATTAATATCCAGAGTGACCATCTCCGACGGACCGTTCGAAATCTGGTGAACGTGTTATTAATGGCTGCGACGTTCACGGCAGCGGATACGACGCACAACTAAACCAAACCAAACCAAACCATACCAAACCTTCAAACAACCGACTGAAGCAAAGTAGAGGACGGTCAACGTGGCGTCACGCCTGCGGCAGTGTAAATTATTTAAGAAATACGTAAGTGTGTAAAGGGGTCTTACTCGCACAGCACACAGTGCTGGATAATAGTTGTTTCCTCCGACGTTTTGGTGAAAGGTGACGACGGGGTGAGTTTGAACAGTTATCCCTCCTGGTCTAAGGACGGACCGTGACGAGAAATGGGTCCACACCACTTTGTGCTCAAGATAATGGCAAAGTAAGAGATGCTTCAGAAGCCCCCGGTAATTCAATTACGGATCAACCATGTTGGGCGAAACGACAATTTCTGTTTTACCCGCTCGTATGCACATGCACATTCAACACACCTTCTTCTTCTTAACATTTACGATTAACATATTTTACGTACAAATGCATCAATGACAATCACTTATGTAAACCATATGTGTTTCTAATATAAACATGCAGAGAACTTTTTTAATAAATTGTCCACATTTAATGTATCTGAATAATAAATCAAGTGCACGGTGTACATGTTCTACATAAACAGCCTGCTAAAGTAATCGTAATTTAAAATAATACAAGCACGTTAAGATAAGCAAACTCCATTCAACATCAATTACCATAAATCAATCAATAAGTAGGTCAATGGCCAATAAATAATAATAAAAAAAATAAGAACCACATGATTTCAAAATCTTTAGCTACATTCTATAACAGACACATTTATACAACATGCATCTAAAAAAAAAATAATAGATATGCATATAGTTAAAAGTGTCATTTTATCTGAACCTTCAGCACGCGCATATCTGATGCGCATTACTATACAGTGTCCAGTTCAGTTATCCTCAGTACTTGGTATCCCCTTTATGCAATAATAGTGCAAGGACAAACAACAAGGGGACATTTTACAGAGTAGAACTAAGGAGTACTCAGTGCATATTGAAATAATACCTACTAGAAAATGCA
Source organism: Nebria ingens riversi (assembly GCA_018344505.1). Lineage (NCBI taxonomy): Eukaryota > Metazoa > Arthropoda > Insecta > Coleoptera > Carabidae > Nebria > Nebria ingens. The sequence goes on along the minus strand of JADQWA010000287.1, from coordinate 102,198 downwards.
CTATTAAAAATAGGAGTACAATTAAATCATATTAAAACAGAATTAATCGCTTTCAATTTCTAGTGTGATTTTTCTATAATTTCAGCAAATTTCTGGCAATTATTTATATAAATGTATGATTAAAAAATAAAGTGAGATAAATGTTAATAAAATATTAAAAACAGCCAGGCCAAATAGAATAAGTGTTTGTATTTTTGATGAAATTAGAAGTGATTTCGATAGGCCCGTCCGTCCCTGCGATGACAAGTAAGTAGCGAAGGGAGACGACAAGCATACATTCGTACAGTATACACCTCAGAAGGTTGAGGAAGAGGATTGAAAGGAGGGTCGTTGCTATGGCGATCGTCGAGTAGGCGCCATCATAAACACTCATTGTTGTGATGTGGCGGTGGTACAGCAAATGCCAGGCAGCAGGAGACACCGGAAGAAATCGCACCATATTGCCATTGTGACAGAGTCACACCTGCCCTAAAATGGACTACGCATTCTTACAAAACATTTCCAATATTCAACACATATGCGCTACGTATTTCTATAAAAATAGACATTTACATACTATGTAGAATACGCATAACTGTATGTCAACAGCAGCAGCAGCAGCAGCAAAATGAAATTTTTAGCAAGGACCTAAATTATAATTAATTATTTGAATGAAACACTTCACTCTTGAATTAAGCTTATAATTTTGTTTACAATTATAAACGTATATCAACCAACAGCAACGTATCTGTGGCATTAATTAGTTCATTAATATCACAGAGTGTGTAGCTAGTGACGTAATTAAACGTATTTGTATTTATATCATGTATAAATAGGTTGCGCTACATTTAAATGAGCATTAAACTAACCAACGAAGGTTGCACAATATTGCATTTTAAAACAGCAGTCACACAATAATAATTGTGAATCCGTTCCTGATCGGTGAGAAAGCTACATATGTACATACATTGCTGTCCAAGAAACCTGGACCTAAATTGGATTTTAGTCTCTCACGGGGGTTCGTGATGATGAGAGGCCGCAGAAAGGTACACGATGTGTACGAACAGACAAGATAGAAAGTTGTTACACATAAATAACTAACTTGATCGATTCAGTGTTTCGTTTGCAATTTGATTATTTATCTTATTTGCCACTAGAAGAGTAAACAAAAATTGGCTTTTCAATGCAATCAAATATCAAACTAAATTATTGTTAGTGTTTAAACTATTTAAAATTATGGAGTAATTGTTGCTTTTTAATTCCCTTACTAACAAAAATGAACATAGATTCAATTTACTGATTACTTATATGAAGAAATAAGTATTGTAATCATGAAAAAAAAATACGATTTCAAGTTTTTAACGAAAATACACCTTATGACATTCCCTGAATCGAATCTGACTATTTTTAGAATGACGCCTGTGTGTGTGAGAGAGAGAGAGAGCGCGCTATACAGCCTAAACTGTATAGAAAATACAATTATGAAACTTTAAACTTAAGATTTGTATATGCCTGGCAAGAGAACCTAATACTATTTTAGAAAGGAATATCCAAACCAGAACCTATATATTATACATATACGAGTATAGCCAAAAACATGACGCAATCAATGAATAGGTTATAAATGCACTTACATTTTCCCATGTACGCCATCCTATCCATAAATTTATCACAAACACTTAAAAACGTCTCAATTATTAGTTTTGACATATTTTCGAGCGGTTTACCCTGGTAATTCAACAATTTACACTGCACGAACACGTGGAACAAATGACATGATACGCCATTTTTTAATACTAACCCTGGCCACAAGTGCAGTGCGCATACCCGGAAGTGTTTTTGTATTGTCTAGAACAATATAGGGGACTAGATGTTTTTTTGTCTATGTGTATTTTGTTAGAAGGATTTTAACGCTTAGATTAACTGAAATGAATATTTTATTAGGACTAAATTATATGTTTATCATAATTATATTTTCTTGAATATTTAAAATGTTGTATTTTAATATCTTTTCTATCTAATTAAAAAATAACAACTATACGCAAAAGACACTGCAGAAATGTTTAGGTATTATATGGGAAAGAGCATTAAAATATTTCATCGTAAACGTCGTTAAAATAATATAAACATTCTCAGATATGTATCACCTATTATCATGATTGATTCGTTTGAAACAAAAATGAAGTTTAAACTTGAACACCTCCAAGTTGCAAACATGGCAAACCAATTTGGTTCCGTATATTATAATAATGTAATCCATCTTCATTATTCATATTTAGATAATAATCAGCATAGCCTTATTGTTCCAACAAAGTTAGCTCATTCAGCAAACTGTTACTATGCCTTGGAAAAATGTCACTTGGCAAAAAGTTTTCATCAAGATCAATTTGATATAATCATACATAGTTAGCTGTCGCGTCTACCTACTTACTTTATCAACAATCTCGTAATATCCGAATGTAATTTGCCCGAAACCGAACACGAACCAAGCGAAACGAAATTAAAGATGACGTCACTTACCTGCAACAACAAAATAAAAATAAAAATTCAACTTTTATTTCTAATAAAAAAGCGATGAAATTGTTACTACATCTATTGTCTATGATGTAGAACAAAGTAGAACATTTTTGTGCGTTTGTTAACATAGTAAGTAAACAAAAGAGACTAACGAATTAAGTCAGTGTAAAGTTAGCATGGTATGTCTCAATTACTATAGGTAGACCTACAGCAGCAGACAGCGCATCTTCACATCACAATTGCAATTGTAGATTACCGCGGGCGCATTACACACCTTGTCTACCTCTCGTCGTCGGATTATATTCGCGCGTTTAAATTTCATAAACACTCGGGCATAATTAGAGAGGTGGTGTTGTCAACCAAAGAACAGCGCACACGCGAATTAGCTAAAGATACAGTGGCGGCGGATCATAACATTATACAAGAACATTATAACTAGATTGAAATTAATTATGTATCTACATATATAGTAAATATTAAGATGAAATAAATATGTTTGTTTGGTGTTTAACGTGTGTGTATGATGGAATGATTTATTTTTTGAAATATTCTGGTAATTGTAAGAAAACGTTGATGTTCGCCACCACTGTGTGTAATGTAAGCAAAAGAAGAAACAAGAGAAGTGTTCAGCGGCAGTGACACAAACACACACTTCTGTGTCGGATGTAGTAATTTAATAGATTAATTTAGTAAGTAAGTAAGTAAAACGGCAGTGGCAGTGGCGCGGTGTCCCAGCGAGGTGAACAAGTGAGCTAATTTTCATCCAGTGCTCGCTGCAGACGAGAGAAACACCAGCATGTAACTATGTATGTATGTATGTATGTATATATGTATTGTTGGTGTGACATTGTGGGCCACTGGTGGTACACCGCCACCGGGTACGTGTCACATAAAGAGCGCGGGTTTATGCGCGCGAACAACTCGTAATACCAAATGCGTTGCTATTATACAAGACACACCTTAGTGGTTATGGAATATTGTACGCATCTTGACTCTATTCCATATATGTATGCACATAACTTTGCTTAATATACCTTCCATTACTTGAACCACAATTAAATGCGAAACTAAACTAATTTGCAATATATATATAGTAAAACCCTAATATAGCACACAATAATATAGTGTATGGAAATATGAATTTCAAACAACTCCATCATCGATGTGATAGCCGCTCTAGTTAACGTCGAATAACACGTGCCGCGTCGTCCATATTGAAAACAAATGATGAATACGGGACGATGCGGAGTCAAAAGGTTACACCACAGAATGCGTAATCGTTCGTGGAAGGTTTCCATTGGTAAACACACATACATATGAATACATAAAAGCAAGTTATATACAAGTCGTGAAAAGAATGCTATTAAAGCACATATACTCTATTAAGAAATGCCTTTCATTAATAAAGTATACGTTTTTACATCAGGTTCAAAATATTAGTCTGCCATTCCAGTTGTCGTTAACACTAAACAAGCTTATCCACTTCACTAGATTAGTTTAACCTTGGACAGCCATCATCACAGCAGGCCAACCCAAGCCAGGCCAGGCCAGGCCAGGCCAGCGACACGGTCGAGTTACATTTCTCTCGCCGTTGACCACAACAGATGAGATCTTTGTTATAGACGTGTTTATCTTCACGCTAACCACGACAAACATGCACGTTATGTTTCGATTTTTAAATATAATTACCATACTAGTCATTGTAAACAAGTGGCAATCGAATAAAATATATGTGTACGAAAAATTAAGACAGTTTTTGTCATCGTATCAAATAATTGTTTGTGGTTTGAATCATATCCAGACACAAATAGATAACGAGACCCGTTTAAAGGTTAACGAGCTTTTGACGGAGAGTATACCGGGGGTTCCTTATCGAACCTGACCAATTACCAGAGGAAATCGAAGGAAGTGACGTAATAGGTGGCAGCACCTGACCCACGTCGCGGTCGCGAACAAGAAACTTGCCAGAGCTCGATCGTGCTGTACCAAAGCACTTGGTATTCAGTGCGACAGCACTTTTCAATGAAACGTCAATTTATAACCACCCTTGTTCTTATCTAAATGTTATTCCAGCATACAATCTATACGTGGCCAAACTAGGTACATATATTTTTCTATTGGACAAATATCTCATGGGACATTTTAATTCTAGTCTATCGACAACTATAGCTAATTTAAATTTCTACTAAAGATATTTAGTTTAGGTACTATATAAAATATTATCTTCATAATTTCCAACAGAAACATATGTTTTGCTGTGGTAATCCCAATTCTATGATAAGTTCGGTCAGGAATATGATTGTAATAATTTTTTGTCGACAACGACGACGACGAGGCAATCTGTACAATTTGAATAAAAACACTTTTGAAATGAGAACAGACTGTAATAAACCTTTGTCAATTCTCGGCTGCGGTATCAGAGTAACCTGACCCAAAAGGTTATCTCGTTCCCGCAGGCAAGGAAAATTATTAATAAGACAGAGAGAAAGATAAAGTCAGATCATACCGACAGGTCAACGGACCTGGATAGGAAAGGATAAGAAAGCAATACACACACACACACACACACAGACAGAAGAATCTTTCTTTCTTTCAATGATACCGCAGCCATCAAGCATTCGTGGCAATTAAGTTTCACAGTACATCACACATGCATACAGTGTGATAAAACGTAACAGCAGACCACTCCACAGCTACGCCGCTCTGTCGGCCATTGTCGGTAACTATTATGACACGCCTATCGTGACTGTACATCACGTCAGCTTGGACACAAAACAACGATTATCTTTTTATTATATATGGCTTCTAGTTGAAACGAGAACGAGTCTCGTAAATTAATGTGAGAAACGTGATAAAAACAAACAGGACCTTATACACTTCAATCCAATATTATAGCACTTTTTAACGAAACAATTCTGTATCATCACAACAACTGATACTACATATATACATATATATATATATATATATATATATATATATATATATATATATATATATATATATATATATATATATATGTAGTATATAGTGTTAATAATTTTGCCCTCTATCGTCCACACAAATCTGCCATTTGATGACATCTAAGAATTATTAATTTGTTTTTTTGCTCGGGTCATAAACATGCGTTTTAGTATCTTTGTGGCTAGTTTCATTGCTAGTTTTCTTCCTGAATGCAGTGACTTACGACATTTTTCTTAAAGACGATACTATCCTATATCTAATAGCTTTAAGCTTAAATTTTATAAAGATATTGTCACAATACAGGCAATCACATTCGGGCAATCATAAACTAAATTTTTCAATAGTAACTACCCTATCTACTATCATTAAGGGTCTTATTGTATATTATAATTACAGTTCTATACATAATCTCTTCCATCTTAGAATAATACAATCATATAACTATATACCTTATATAGCGTAGGGAACATTCGCTTAATTCAAACCAACACACACAGGAAAGCACATAGAAAAGCACATTGCATTCATCCCCGATACCTATTAACTAAGTTATGATGCGTAGTGACAGATTACCTTTGAACACAGCAACCGGCGGAATAAGCAAGCTCTTGCGTTACGTAAACTACCTTACGATACCCACTCTGTATACTATAGAGACGAGACGAGACGAGACGACATTATACGAAATTAGGAGCGCATTGAGACTCAGCGGCTCTCAGATTATTCAAATGCTCGTCTCAATACGTCAATAGAGGTAATCACATTGCGGAGCACACGGGCATTACCTTCTCTAATAAAGCGTGACGTCAGCTGTGTATCATCATACGACTACACCACGACAACTTCCACTATAAACAATCGGCCCTTGTTAACCAGTAACGAGTCATTGTTGAACAATCATGTTGCTGTTAACATATTATACCTAATGTTTATTCAATTATAATTATTGTCCCCAAAATATGCTAATTGCTAATACCGTGATTAGGAAATTACTGATTTATCAAAATAAATATATATCTTTATTTACCTAAGCGTCTGATAAGTTAGAGTTCCATTATCTTCTAGTTCTTATCTTTCTTATTTTCGAAACCGTAATTTTCGTATGAAAACTTTTTCAAAGCTTAATTATGCGATATAGTGAATAATCAAATTAAGTGTGGAACACAGTAATGTAGTTAGCAAAACAATTAAAACAAGCTTATGCGTTCAGGTGAAATTAAATCCGACCGGTAACGGTTACGAATACGGCCACGAGCACGTCTGGCGTAGCTATGTTTTCGATATATCCTACTTCTACTTTAGATGGGTAAGAAGGGTAAACAGCATTACGCTGTCCCCTGTAATTTCTGTTTTATTTAGCAAAAGAGAAGTAAAACGAAATTAGCCGCGCACTCGCTTCGTACCTTCATTGGTCGGATAGGGCTGAGTAGAGTAGAGCACCTCTTGAAAACCTTTCGCCAGTTTCCTCCGCACAGTGAGGCAGGCATTCCTCTTGCGTCGCACCCCTGCCCATCGTCGCGGTTTATTATCTCGAGAACGATAATTAGAAAAGATAAATGCACTTCACGTTTAGGTACTACTATACATATACATATACAGCATTTGGTCTGCGTATACTCGTGCGACGACACACTCTATCCTACTACGGATACAAATGCGACTTGACGGAAGAAAATTTGTAGTCATGTTTCTTATTTATCTCTTTTGTACCTTTAACGAACTGGAATGTATATTCTGTTTGGTTCTTGTCAATCATCCAACTAATAGTTATTTGTTTTACTAAGTTGATAACTTTTGTTGATGGATGAAGATATATCTCTACCTACATACATACATACATACATATTTTACTTTAGGTTTTATTATTGAATTCATTTAATAATAAAACAGCAATAGTTGCAAAAGCCGTCTTAATAATAAAATATTACAACATTTCTAAAATCTGAGTTAAATTTAAATTCTCTTAAAATATTTTATGATCAGATGATAAAATTGAATCTATAAACTATATTTACATCCTGTTAAAACTGAAACCCAGATATATTTAAATGCTTTTAGTATGATTTAATAGTGCACGTTGACAGAGTTCTAAAATAGATAAATCAGACAGAATTACTATGAAAAAATGAAAACCAGTGGTTTTCCTTATTGCAAATAAAGACATTTGATGGTTAATACGTTGACGCTATAATATATACCTAGCGTAAATATAGAAAGAACATTAATATATATATATATATATATATATTTACAAGATAAATCTTTTACAAAGCAGACAGTTACGAGTAATGAATTGCGCCGTGCACCCATATACCTATTGAGAAGCCATTATTAATAAACCCTGTCGAAAACTTGCATGCAATCGAAATTGAAATTATTTATAAATAATTAAACGCTATTAATAACAAGTGATCTGGTAGGAAAATGATAGGTAGAGGATTGTCGAAACCAACATCGCCCGAGGGATAGAGATGGCGTCGCATCGTGGCGGTTGCTAGGTGTATATTCAGGTTCAGTCAGGTGGTGGATAATAGAAGTGGATAGGTTTCAATTAACCTCGAAACGCCCTCTGCACTTCACCTCGGGTCGGGTGGTGCACGCAAGTTATACAGAGACGGCGCGACGTACCTATCTTAATATGAAAATCACTTTCTTGTTAGTTTAGATTTTTAAATCTATTTCGTCAAAGCAAATACCTACAGATGAAATTCACTTTTATTTTGTTTGCTGTTATTTCATTTATTTTCGGACAAGAAAAGTGCGATGCAATATTTTACTGTTTTTATATTATTTACAATATTCTTCTTTCTCTTAATAATGCAGAATCAGATCAGTCATTTTTCTTTAAATGTCTTAAATATTCTAACAAGTGATGCTGAATCCACACCTGGCAATATACATAGTAGGTATGTATGTATGTATGTACGTGAATATCCGCCACTATAGTTAGAGAATTTCAAGTGTGAGTATCCTATCTGCAGTGCAGGAGTTCCGTTGACGGTGTGGTGAGAAGCAGAAGATGGGCAGTCGGCAAAAGCAAGGCTCAGTATTCGCCATTACGGTGTCCCCTTTTAGCGCAGGTAATTGAGTCTCATTTACTGTCATTTCACTTTAACAACCAACTTCATATCTCTGCTGCTATTATTACTACTTACGGAGGTCCCGGGATTATGTTCATATTACTAAATGACGTTGCCCATTCAATTAAACGATCAAATCAATGCACACACACACACACACACCTACAAGCCGCTTTTACTTCAAGCAATCTAAACCATCGTATAAAGATCAACTTTTCATCTTTACAGAATCTTTTGAAGATAATTACAGTAAACTACACTAGAATAGCAATCGCGTAATCACAGTATCCCACCCATGATGGTTTCTACTCTAAACTGAAATTGATATATAAGTTGGTAACAAATCATAATGTGTGTGTGTGTGTGTGTGTGTGTGTGTGTGTGTGTGTGGTATAAATATATATATATACATATAACATTCGTTTCCGTCATTCTGTATTCATTAACTGAAGCACATAGGACGAGCATCTCGTAACAAAAGAACGATAGCTTTTCCGAGAACCGGATCCATGAAATTAGACACGTCACGCATACCTATACACGCCGTACCAGGATAAACAACGTGCGGAGGAGTTCTAACCGTGTTCCACTTGTACACATAACTTATGGCAACCGTCTCCAGGAATAGACTTCATGATGACAACCACGACCAATAAAATTGTGTTTTAGCATCATCAAGACGACGGACCGTCGACGAACGCTACATTTTACCTCGAATCGGATGTGAAACTGACCAATGATCGCTCAACGATCGTTACAACCTAATTTTTTTCGCCTAGTTGCGTAGCGACAAACGTTTGCGACACTTAAACTAACCGAAGATCAAAGAATTACATGTGTTTTGCAAATAATCCTAACCTACATAACTTATTTTCATATATTAAGTACGGCGAATTCTCAGAATATGCAACATGCAGCTGAAAAGTTGTTACGATCATTAAAATTCTAATATTGATGTCATTTCAAATCTTAGTCACATTTACTTATATATATATATATATATATATATATAGTATATATATATATATATATATATATATATATATATATATACATATATACTATATGCCGTACAACATTACGTTATACATATTCTATTGGTGTGCAGCTTACATAACAAGTCCATAACTTAATAATAATAGAATTGCACACTAGTGTAGGTTACATGCAGTTTTAGATTAGGACTGGTAATAGTAGTGTAGGTCATTCTGATGCAAGTCCAAAGCAAACAAGCAAATAAAAATAAATCACAACAGAGAAAATATAAATAGCGAGTTAATAATTTCACACTCATGTAATAGAATATAACGTAAATTATATTCAGTACGTAAAACAAATCACTAACATTTACGATGCTAGACGTATTGGGTGTACGTACAAAATTAGGGAACCGAGCCAAACGATTTTCAGAATGGCAACACCGCTATGCTTGTATAGTGCTAGTGCTTGTATGTATGTATGTATGTATGTATGTATGTATGTATGTATGTATGTATGTATGTATGTATGTATGTATGTATGTATGTATGTATGTATGTATGTATGTATGTTGCCATACAATAATATGCAAGAGTTACACCTACATCAGGTCCGTCACATATGTAATCTATATTATTAACGTAATAAAGTAATTGCTACCGTGCCAGATCTACAAACTAGTGATAAATTATCCCCGTGGACTACTATTGCTATATAACATTTAGTAATTCGACGGTGTCCAATCCAATTATAAATTTCATTCATACCTATATAATATGTGTAGGGACACATATTTTCAAGATTTATTTCACTATTTATTTATTTATCGCATCTTGTGCCTATTTAAAACTGATATTGTATACCTACCTATTAGAAATTGTTAAATTGGTATTTGTTTAGGTATATTTGTTTAAAACGTGTGTTGGCTCAAGAAGAATCAAATGTTAAGTTGGCAAACGTTAGAGTAGTTCTTCATCTAGCGTTATTTATTAATAACTGTTATTAATTCAGCGCAGGATACTAATTGAAACTAAATAAAGCAAAACGACAAACGACAGTAGAGTCGGGAGGCATAATTATAATGAATGATGCGATGTACTCGGCCGAGGATAGATGAGTGCGTTTGTAGGATATCAGTCATGTTAGTTTACAGAGAGCGCATTGCGCATTGCTATACAGTATACCTATAGCAGTAACTATCTAAGTAAGTAAGTAAATAAGTAAGTAAGTAAGTATATATATATATGTATGTATGTATGTATGTGTATTCCTACTCGACGAAAACTGTTCCAAAACGTAAACCCGTTTAAGATGATGTATTACCTGAGCACCTTACAAACGTAATTCACGACCACCAACTTGTCTAACGAGAGACTGGATTTATGTTCGACTGCAAATACCTGTTTTCTTACATTCTGTGTGTTCTTGCAATTGTCAGTGCGTACATTCTGACTTTACTTCATTTCTAGTGATTTATTAAGTGTTTGCCAAGAACTTTATTTACCATAAATATTTCTTTACATACATACATACATTGGCGTATTATAACATACTACCTGTCTTTAATTTGTCATTCGTTATTTTTATGTTAGCACAGTTTAATTTGTCACTTTTTGAAATCCATTCTAATATTTTTAAGTCAACGACCCCATAGAATGCAAAAACGTGAACTTGAATTTTATTTTTTATTTTTCCTTAAACATTTCACTTGTTGGCGCCGTCTTAGAAAATAATTTATTTCGAAAACTCAAACATGTGCATTATACATAAATACAAAATTATACAATTGAGCAACGGACATGAATGTTTCACACCAATCATATTTGTTAGCTCTAGTAGGATTTAGACATCATCGTTCCACTAATCCTACGGAAGAATAACAAAAACCATGCAGATCCCAAGTGTGTGACGCAAAAATACCTAATACTTGTCAGAAAGCCAGTAGACTAGTATACACGATAATGTGTACAAATATACAATATTTATATACAACTAGTAATTTATGAGACAATAGTTGTGAGTGTCTAGCGTTATTAGCACCGAAGATTATTAATAATGATGATAGAATCTATTACTATAAATAATATACAACGCCTACTACATGTAATGCTATAACATGCAATTTATTCCACTGTATTTAAATTAAGTGAAATTATTTAAGCATAAAATCTAAACTTTAGATTTTACATCTATCAATATTAAAATAGACATTCCACAAACCACATGTTGTTGAAAAAGTAATAGCGTCACACATTAATTTGCATGTTGTTTCTATTTATTTTATTTCTTAACTCGTCTTATTTAACAGTCTAAGACAGATTTGATTAGATGTACATACAACAATTATTCTATTCTATTCTGTGATAATACCTACATACATATAGGTATCGTGAAATAGAGTATATAGATATGCACATAGATAGTAGTCGAATTAGAGTAAATTGCAGATGACTTGATGATGGTTAATATTTAAGAGCACGTCTGTGTCAAGCCTTAGATAGTAATATCGGACGAAGAGTTAATTTCACTGGGATTGTCTGCACCCTTCACCTCGCCAACCGCTACGACCAGGGTCCCAATTAACGGTGACAAAGATTTTACTATGTAAATTAGTGTCTGGCGTTTCTATAGCAACCGGACCCATCATGATACTCACACAGGTGACGCGATGTCCGTGCGTGCTTTGGACATTTTCATACTGACAGTATCATTTTACTCTGTACGTACATATGTTTCGGACCAAATGCAAATAATTGTACATTTTCATTGTTTTCAACAATATTTCTGATTCCGTTATTATTTCTCGCGGTGATCTACGTATTTCACGTAGGTATAGAAATATTTAGCGTTGTTGAACGCGGACGACATATCTGAAAATAGTCTTGTGGGTTCGTATATTTAAAAGAGTTTTATTACAAAGAAGACGCCTGGCCAGGTGTACGCAAACGAACGCGTTGGCACCGAATCGAACATTTAAGCTGCTTCAATAAAAACACCCATAAAATACGTAGTCTATATCGCTGCGCCGCGCCGCGCTGTGTACTTAACAAGAACTTCATATACATACATACATACATATATCTTTTTATGACCAATCGCTTTATTCAAAATACGAAATATAATAATATATTTATATGCATACCGGAGCGGCGAACGCGTCAAGCAAGTTTAGTCTATCGACCAATGTGTTGTTTGTGTTTTTGGCCGTGATGAATTATGGCCTAGTGTTCCTGAGGTGTGAACTGAAGCTGCGTTGCAACCATTGCGACCGACGACGACCGGTAAATAATGACCGGTATTCATTTGCGATTCGTTCGCTTCCTGTTTACAAATATCGCTCAGTCGTCGGTAGGTACTGCGCGGTCAAATCAATCTTTAATTTTTATTAGTAAACTATTTTGTATTTGTATTAATATTTGAAATAAATTCCATTAACAGTAAACTGAATACAAATAGGATTCGTCTTCTGTACATAATGCTAGTTAGATAAAGTACATACATACATGTATAATAGAGATAATGGGATAAATCATAAAGGATTATAGTGCAGCAAGAGTCATTGCATTTCGTGTAGGTTGTTGGTGACTGGGCAGAACTGGGTGCAAGTATGTGTCTGTGTTAACAAAGTTAGGAAAGTTAGTTTGACGTGGCGACATTCGGCGGCTTCCAAAACATCATCACATATTCACAGGATGAGTGTCCTACAAACAGGAACAATTAATGACAGCCGAAACCCTGCCAAACCAAACATTCGCACTCTGCTGATGATTTAACATTACTCACTCTCGTCTACGTCGCATATCGTCTTGTCTCGTCTCGTCTCGTCTAGTCTAGTCTAGTCCTCGCAACGGTAGTGATAGAAACTAACACTCTTCTTGTTAACTTAAACCAACACAAAAGACATTTATCTTTTCAGCTGTTTAACACAAGATCAATCAAATTACTATTTAACTACTATTGCATTCGCTTTTAACTCAAAGTAAAATGCGAATCCAAACAATAATTCAATTGTAGCACCATCTATGAAATAAATAAATTCGTGAATACGTATTAGATTTATGTCACATTAAAGAAAAACATCGGCCATGGATTGGCCCTAAACTTTCTTTTACATAGTCAGTATATTTTGATTTGATAAATTAAAATATAAAATGTTAAAATTTAACAGAAAATATTTTCATTCATTATGTTCAGTAAAATTGTGGTAAAGTTAGATTATTGTCAGATTTCTAATAAAACATATGTATTTTAGATTTAAAATGTTCGATTCTATAGTAATATACAGAAAATATAATTATTCATTACACATTATTAACAATTTATTATGGCCGGACATTTATATTTATATATAATATTTTAAATTATTTACTAACCTTTGTAACGTTTTCTCACTAAACTAATTTGTAACACTAACAATAAATGTTAAATATCAAAATATTTGAATATTTAAAACAATTAACATGCATAGTAGATGCGATTTATTATATATAATTTCCCATACCTACGTAACTATGGCAATATCAATAAGATAAGATCTTGTAACTGGTACTTTTTGAAGAAATGTTTCAAACAAAAGTTGTGCAGAATACTAATATCTTTAAATGTTAATGTAACTATATTTATTTGTAAGTACAGTCATTTCGGAGATATTGCAGAAATTTCAAAAAATGACTCAAGTAAAAATGCACTTCCGGTTTGAATATGCTTTTCAAAAATAGGAATTTTTCCTCCCAGGCATATACAAATCTTAAGTTTAAAGTTTCATAATTTTATCTTTAACGGTGTAGGCTGTAGAGCGCAGACAGACCACACACACAGACACACAGACGTCATTCCAAAAATAGTCAGACTCGATTCAGGAAAGGTCAAAAGGTGTATTTCCGTAAAAATTTCGAGAAATTTTTTTTCGTGATTACCATACTTACTTATTACTTCGTAAAGAAAGTAAAAATTATAAATAGTTTCTCATCTGAAGCTATTAAATCTATACTAATTTAATTTGAAACTAACGACCTAATTTATAAATATATATATATATATCTAGTAGTAGGTATATAAGAGAACAGAATGTTCGAGTTAAACATGTGCCAATTGGAAACTAAGCGAATACGAATAAAAAAATGTTGGCAGTGCACAAATCGAATTGTCAGCGTGCGAATGGTGGTACGACGAATAAGTTCAAATAAGGTAAACTGTGAAGGTGTGAAGCTCACCTCTCGATCCCCTTTTCGCAACTCTATTAGTAACTATAGTAACCTGCTGGCTTTGCCTTTAATTAAGACTCCCGGTGGGACCCGTAAAGAGACTACGGGCTCTGGCTACGTGTTTCCCGTAAGGGTAAGGCTGACCCTCGCAAAGCAGCACTTGACTAGCACTACACTGCACACCAGAACACGGCCTTAGCTTTAGTCTGTCCACACCTAATGCTATTTGGCGGACGAAAACTTTCTTATACTACACGTTCTTTCCCAACCAAGGATATGTATGCCTTTATTATTTTCATTATGCTTTACTCCATCATTCTGTATTTTCACTGGGCATATTGGATACCTTGTCCGCAGGTAATAAGGTCATTTAACAAAAACGACTTTTGATTACTAAACAATTCAAACGTTCTATAACATTCTTGTAAAAAATGTTTAATATCTTCAGAAATACTCGTTTTGAAACTATTTTGATTATTTTCATTCTATCAACTGAAGTCTGGCTGTTATGGTTAACGTAATTTATAACATATGAGTAAATAATTTGTAATCCGGAAGATTATTTCCTCTTTTATAAACCGGAAGTGATAACTCTTGCTACTTTTTCATACCTTGAATACGAATTAACCAAGAGAACAAATCTTATTAATTATAGATTATGTAATGTATAATATTTCCAATTTAGAAAAGTTTCTCAGCTAATTTTAGCTGTGTTTATAAAAAATAAAGTAGCAGTGGATCGTGCTTAATATTATTCTAAATAACTTATAAAATATTTGAAAAAGCGCAGTAAAAACATGGCGATGGCGTCATAGGCATAGGTAGGCAAGGGTGATTTGGAGAGATGTCGAGTCAGGAGGTGTTAGTAAAAAGGAACGGAAGGAGACTGTGAGGGGAAACAAGTGAGGGTGTTACGGCGGCAGGCTACGTAACACGTGTGAACAGATGTGTTTAATGAAATTCTGAGGACGGACGGGCCAATGGCGTCGGGCAGGCGCCGCGGTGCTGCGGTCAGCTCCAAAACATTCGACACACAAGCGGTGAAGGCGGTGGGGGCGACAGCGGCGGCAGAAACACAGGTGCGTCCACACAGAAATTGTATTTCCCTTTGTCTGACGATTCGACGATACACTCACCCATCCAACTAGTACAGTATTTTAACAGCAGTGCGAAAGAGATGCGCTACCATACGTCAACGTTCGCGAAGTTAAACAAAGGTAGTAGACACTACACTACTCTCAGAGGTTATTAAGATAAATTTTGCAAAAATATGATAATGCACGAGAGAATTGAGGAATATTTGAAATAGTTGTAAATAAAATATTAAAATGTACGCCTATGTAAAGTGATGTAATAATGCGTTGTTGAAACAGCGGCCCATGTTCGTTGATGGTAGACATAAGTTAGACTTGCTTGAACATTGTAATATCATCCAGGTAAGCTGTATACATTGTCGCTGTCAGATCTCATGTATTATGCATCCAACATTTTCGTTATTTACGTTTAGGTATATGTATGTATGTATGTATGTATGTACCTTGCGTAACCACACATCATTTTTACTCAATTTATATCACACACCGTTTTCGACACCTCTGATGTTGATTATTCGTTCAACCTTCGTCTAGTCTCTTGGGCAAACCACCTTTACAATTATTAAGAAACTTTTTCAGCACTTTTATTTATTACTACAATTGAGTTCTATTTAGATTAATGAAGTATTGTGTGTCGCATATAAAAATCTTATTATAAACACAAATATTCTTCACCATTTAATATTATCTACTTTGAAATTTCTTCTGCAGCTTTATTTAAATTTTTTTCACCTCAAACGCCTGTCGCTACCATTAGCTCTCATTTATTCGTAATTTGCACATATTTCGAAAAGGGCACCCCTGTTCAGCGTATAATCTTGGCAAATACCGCGCCGTTCAAAATTGCCGTCCTTCTGTGTGGACTGCGTAGGTAGGTAGGTAGGTAGGTATGTATGTTCACCTTGCCGTCTCATTTGCATGTCGTTAACAGCGCTTTCATCTTGTCCACGTCCTACCCACCTGCCTGCACTTTTCATTTCGCTCGCCGAAAACTAACGCCGCTATTCGGCCCGAGCGATTATCGTTTACGACCATTTCCTCCTCGTCTTTTTATTATATTTCTTTGACGACGGAATCGGAGGATTGCATTTTATTTAATGAAAGCATCGCTTAATTTCTTTTTCACTCAAAGAATTTCTACCTTTTCCATCTTGAGCCACTATTATTTATTAAAACGCAAAGTCATTTTGAATATATATCTACTATATACATATATATATATATATTTTAATTCCAATTTTCTTTAATAATAATTCGCAAGTGATTTGTCTCCAAAACCGTTATGTCAAACAGAAAAGAAAAAGAAGCACACTCACTTATGGGATAAAAGAGAAATGATTTCAAGTCGTAGTTCAAACGAGATCGAATAAGCTCGTAGATTTTTCCCTGAACTTTTCATGAAAAGGGGGTGGCTAATAATGGAAGCAATTCAAGTTGGTCGCTGTATTCATCTCCGTACAGTGTTGCACTCTTCATAGAGACCGCTACTACGTCGTGTGTATGTGTGTGTGTGAAATATACCAACCAATCAACGTGATATATTTCACAACCTTAGGACCTTTGTCACCGCTATTATACCCTGGCCAACAAGGTCCATAGTATAGAAAGAGCACCTCAATTTCTTGGCCATTACTCCAGCCAATATTACATTGTCTAAGAAGTCTATACCAAACAGGCAGGTATGTGTGTGTGTGTGTGTGTGTGTGTGTGTGTGTCCGTTTCAATGTTAATGTGCTAGTCCATGTATGTATGTATGTATGTGAGTATACGTGGTCATTGTACACTAGATTGAATACGAAGATATTCAATTTAATATATTTGATTAGCGCAATAAAACTATGATATATCTTATTTAGAAAAATGTTTAAAATTGAAATTGAAAAAAATGTTGCTTGTTGTGATGCATTTCAACATGATGTAGGTATGTGTGTATATAGTTTTCTGCTTTTTGAACAGTGTAGATTGATTTGTGTTGGTTTTATTAAAATTAGTTCTGAAAATGTAAACACACTTGTATATTTGCGTCAATTCTAAATGTGTCAGCAAAGTGTCTTTTGCCTTATGCTACACAGCAAAAAATGGAGAATAATTTACGTGAAAATATTTATTTATTTTGCAGAAGCCATGTGAAAATAGGTCGTACACTATACGCAAGTGATACAGCCTTCGTTTTTAATATTTAAGTAGTATATGCGCGGCTGATGTCACAACAAAACACGTGCCAGGCAAAACAGTTTTTGGGAAAAACCATGTGTATGTTTTCCTACAAATAACAACGTATTCTGTTTATTAAAACATAAATTTCACGTGTTTTTGATACGATATTGTTTCATCACAAATTAAATTAATAGCATGTATAATTTTTTTAAAATTTTTATATGCGAAATATTCAACTACAATTAAAAGTTTAATCGAGTTAGGGGAATTATTTAATTTCTATAAATTTATTAATTCAAATCGCATACCTATATAAATGGTCGGTTACTGTATGAGTGTATGAATAAAAATAATCTAATTCGTCTTGTACTATGGTATATTTCAAGAAGAAACCTATTAAAATACAGTTTGCAGAACCTATGGTACTTGAGACTGGCGAACGCAATTTCGTTAAAGGTCAGTTAAACGAAGCATAAAATAAATAATTAGCTGGAGACGCCTAGCACCTGTGTAAGGTTAAAAATAACTGTGAGTTACCTGCCGACAGTGTGAGCAATATAAAGACGTCTTTATTTCGCGTGTTCAAATTTAGACGGAAAAAGTATCCTGTAAATGTCATGTGAGAACGGCGTTACGGGGACCAGGTGTACGAACACATACGCTTGCCGGATATTTAAGTCGCGGTACAACACAGCGTTTGTACGCGTTTATTAATAGAGCACATCGCGGGCATAAGGGATGCATCTGGCTACCATACCATACGTGTAAATACTCTCAGAGTGATATGACACGGAAAAATCTTTGTTTAAATCACTAAAATAGACCTTTCAGGTAGGTTACAAAAACAATAAGACAATAAGGTATTATTTTCGTTTAAAGTATTATAAAATTTACGCTAAATTACATTTTAAAATTATGTAATATTATATTCTAAAATGTTTTTATATATGTAGGTAATAAACAATATTTTGTTTGTAATATTCAATTTTAAAAGCAACCAATATATGTATATTTTAGTTTATCATAAAATATAGAAAATATTTTGAAAAGAAATACTTATATTTAAACCAAGTCATAATTCAAGGTAGAAAAATATTTTGGAGAAATAAAAAAGTCATGCTTGGTCGACTTTGACGACTATAGCCCTAGAAAATGCGAAACGTTTTCTTCTAGAATACATTCATTTTCCATGTTTTCCCCATAAATCGTACACGATTCTTTGCAAAACGCGCGCAATAATAAAGGTAGACACAACCTATAAACTATATTCAAAAAATTAAGCATTCAGAATAAACATCAGAACAGGAGGAAGACGAAGAAGCAACAAAATCAGACAGAACGCAAGAAAGAGAAAGGTGAAACAGTGTCAAACATCAATGGTATGGAAGCGCAGGCAGAAGAAGAGCTTGGTGAAGAAGAAAAAAGAATTCCCGACATGCTCGTAAACAGATGCAAACGATCGGGATTTTAGTGCGACGACGCCGTCGACGATGCCGGTAACGGCGATGGACCCGTGCATACGACTCAGGAAAACCAACAGAGCATGAAGACCAATCGGCGTATATACGCATACGTACGTACGTACGTATATAGGTGACGGTCGTATTTTTAAAAGAAATGCATTATTTATACGTGATGACATATACGAGATTATGGGAACCACCACCATTGTTGTATGACGCCAGAGTTGGACGCTGTGAAATTCGCTAAAAAAAATCAAAACATTTTCAATGTTTTCAAAAAGTAGGAAGGAATCTTTTTTTATTTAAAAAGAACCATTTGATTATAAATCTCAAATTATACTTTATTTACGTATGTATATGTTTGCGAATAAATTAATTTGCATCATGAAATATTATAGACGCATTTGTGTTTAAATTTCAACAACAATTGAAACGAATTTCGTGGCAATCCAGTCCTGGTGTGCATTTGATAAATATTCATAGTAACGGAAGCGCGCTAACATAACAGGATATAAAAACCGTAGAATCAGTGAGGGCAGCCATTACCCAGTATGACTATTGTCATATTTCACGAAACTCTAGCGATAGTATAGTTCGATGGTACATACATACATAACGCACGTTCTGAGAGTTGTACTGCGGTGGTGGGTACTACAACCAATAATTCCGGATGCCCGTAACACGAATGAAAAGTGGTTACGTTACACGGAAGTATTGCGAACGTATCGGATAGTAGTAACATAAGGTGTTATGGTTATTTGCACACGCTCAACTACATGAATTTCAAGTCATTGGTTGCTGCTTTCTGTGCGACAATAGCATCACCTTTCACTATAAAAATAACTAATATTATTTCAAAGTTCCTATACTGCAGGGAGAGTAGCTTTAAAAAGATTTAATCCTATTCGAAACTGAATTTTTGCAAAATGTCCATTTGTAGTTTACAATATGATGTAATTTGATACACATGCATCGAAGCGGCATTTATGCATACACAAGCATCGTTTTATCTGGTGAAATACAGGGAGATAGACGGTATAATGTGTGTGTGTGTGTACTGTATAAATTGAAGGGTGTCGTCTCCCCCACAGTAGCATAGAGGTGGGCTCTAACCACCTTTATCAAATTGCAAAGAGCCTTTTATAAAATCGGATCAGTTCGGGCAGGCACACCAACGTTTATCCAAGGCCTATTCTCAACTCGACCCTCTCCAGCTTCCACCAACGCGCTACAATCATTCCAAGTCCATTATCGTGATCGGCACAGCAGTGGACATCAAACGATAACACACCGTGTGCCAGCCACTACTGAGAACGAATTAGTATTGTTATTTTCTTCACAAACCATTATTTATTTCCGATTTTATTTCATTTTAAATACCCTGCTCCTATATACATATGTGTAAATCCATTTTACAGAAAATTGTATTAAAATACGAGTAGCCACAGTTTATATAAAATAGTCACAATTTAAATGAAAGAAAGTCAAATCTTATATTCTAAATAAAACATTGTTGGACCGGGAACTCGAAATATTTAGTGCTTCTGAAAAAGGTCAACCGTTTTTAAGGTGTATAGTGAGTGACCACCCTACTATCATATAAATTTTTCTTCACAGAAAAGTTCACGAATGCCTAGACATAACCGTCAATCATACTACATTTTAACTCAGTTTATTCACCGGTCGTACGTATCAACTTTGATGTACGACATAGGGGAGCTTATTCAATGTTTATTCACAATAATTTCGTTATTATTCTTCTTCAGACTTACAGTATAAACAAATTTGGGTCATCTTTTCTTTATTAAATAACGAAAATGTTAGTACATTCTTTAAAATGACCATTTATATTTGACTGTAAATTTGTTTTATAAATGATAAGACTGTTTAAGTAATTATATATATATATATATATTATATATATATATATATATATATATATATATATATATATATATATATATATATATATCGGTGTTCAGCTTTGATAAATAGTTAGCTATGTATGTATGTACATCAGTTGAACTATGTCAAAGAATAATAATTTAAAAAAAAAAACCAGATGTAAAAGAAAAATAATGAATTCCATCTTAATAGCTTTGATATCAAGTATAATCAGTACCTTGTTCGAGTGACTGTAACTTGTATGTGATGTTATAACAACGAGAATTAATGTTTTCGTAAATCAGAGTGACAGAACACTTAAATATTTACATTGGAAAAAATTAATGCAAGCACTGTGTTCAACAAGTGTAGCATGGAGCAGAGCAGCAGCAGATATGATATGATGGCCGCGGGATGACAAGTGGCTGTAAGAGGCAGCCACCATCAATCAATCTGCGCCATTTTTAACCGACTTTTATTCCCTTTTTTAATATTTGCGTGAATGTTGCTCGTTCCGTATTAATTACAACTATCATACGTTCAAATGCCACAGGACCGTATCAATTTTAAACAATCATCCGCATCATGGCATGGTGTGAATGTACTATACTTTAATATGAGACTGCACTCGTAAATACAAACAAAGCACGTTACAAACACACGTACATATATGGAATATGAGCCACTAGACAAAACTCAGGTACGATATGTTCAGATCAGGTAACCGGTGCCGAATAAAACACGGTGATACCACATTCCATCACAGCTCACCTTCATTGAGGTGTACAAAGTATTATTTACATTATCGTCGTGCTGACATAGCACCATCAGTCTTATCTCTATCTTTATATGAATCGTGCACTCACCTTGGACTCCGCTGTTAACGTTATTGTTACTAACTAACTAACTACCTACCTACCATGACTCACTATCATTCGGATGTTTCATATTTATAAGTTTCGTAACAGTGTGAATGACATACATATTTCCCTTTTTATTACTTTCTTCAAGTAGTGTAATCATTTATATCGCTTTTTTGACCATCCCTGATAATAGAGTGGGGCTAAAACTATTTTTATCTATTTTTGAAAAGAATATTCAAACCGGAAATGCATGTTTGCGAGATATCTACTATGGATATGCCCAGTGCAAGATACTGGAGATGTGTGTGTTTTTTTTTAAATACTTATCACATCTCAGAAATGAATATTTAAATGTTTATTTGGTTGGTCAGGTATTTTTTTTTTTCTGCTTAGAAGATGTACAATGTTTAAGAGAATATAAACTGCTAAAACCATAGGCGGTCTACGATTTAGCAGAAAACAAAAATAAACTGATCGCAGCGTCCAACAGCACGTGAATCAATCGACGCTTGAAGTCGCGATGTGTTTCAACTGTAAACATCGACGTTGTGATACAAAACAGTCATAGGCGATGAGTGAAAACTATGCCCTATACACACTAAAAATTAAGTGTCTTAGTAGGCCATGACTAAGTGAGATGAGAAGCTATTTATATCTTTATCTAAATATAAACTCAAAATATGATGACCCCCCCTCTCCGTAAAATGGTTATGTGAAATAATTGCAATAACCTTTTCTGGGTTGAATAAAATCTTAATTAATCAAATACTTTCACACACACACATACACATATACAAACAAAAAAATAAGGGCAATGTGTCCCTAGGTATAAATGCTATCTCCCCTCTTTGTGATACCTGTTTGGCGTTACGCGTGGGTGAGTCCCAGGTCGCCTTATCGTACCTGGCCAATGACGGCACACATTAGTCCACCCTCGCACACATAAACGCCATAGCTATGTTATTCTAAAAATGAAGTAGTCGCATATAAATGCTATAAACTGAGAATACTTTCTAATAATAATGTTACACATCACATATATTAGGAGAGACAAATTATTGATTTTAATCCTAATTATTGCATGGATAAATATATTATTAAAAGCGAAATATATTTAGATATATCTAAACACCATTATAATCATTTTTTGTTTTGACTAAAGCAATTGTGATTGATTTAAATAAATATCTGGAAGCCTGTTTTATTTATCATAAATAACAGCGAGTAAAAGTCAATCGAATTTATTTACCGCATATACCTACTAGATATAGATAGAGCGTCATTTTACAAATATGTATAGAGTTATCAGTAGATATGAATATCATAAATATCCAACGCAATTGGTCCAGGTGTGATAAGGCACAGTCGCATACCTGCATACCGCACGCACAATCACAGCCGGCCAGGTATCGCATACGGGGGCGGCTGTTAGATAAGCGATCCACTGCAAATATTTGCTCACACGGGAATACCGGATAGATGCATGTATACTGATAGCACACTTTACTGTGATTTACTGTACCTACTAGGGTTCAAGATAGCCAACCCTAAAATCATATGTAGGTATATTAATCTCTCACCATTTTTCGGTGGTCAAAAATATTTATTGAATCAAAAACTATTAAACTGATAAACTGATAGGTGTTGTTTTGTAAAGGGTGTAAGTAAACGTACAAAAATACAACATTATACACTAGAAAATGTATAAAGAAACAAATTGATGGTTTGTGTGAAATTTTTGTGCCAGTACTGTATCTGTATATGAGGAGTGCGCGTGGCACGATCCTACCCCAATGCCATATATGGCACCCTTGCTATTCCACCAGCTGATCAGCATCACAATACACGTCACAGGGTAGGTATATATACACACACACACACATACACAATGCCGTGTTGCACCCCCATGTGTAGTGTAGGTAATATTGTGGCATGGCAGCAGCCATCCGATACGGTGGATAGTATAGTATAGTATAGTATAGTGTACATGTACAGTACAGACGAAACGCAGCCAGTTGTCGCTTCCAAATAAAATTACAGTTTTATATGCGCGCGTGTTCGCCGTTCGTCAACCGCGCGACTGCCGATGACACACTGCCTGAGATCTGCCCCATGCCATATCATGTGATCAGCCTCTACTTTATGCACGCATATTTTGTATACATATTTTTACCAAATTGTTTACACTCAGATTTATTACTGTGCGGTTTATGCATTTACCTGGTCACACTAATAAATCTTGACATAAAAACGGGCTATGATATTACATACTAACCATACAGCAACATAACACAATATACATATAAGTTTGTGCTTTTATAAATATAAACAACAATAACTCTTATAGATCTGCTTGTTGACAAAAGTAAGTTTCAATTTTTAGAAACAGTAAAACACTATTAGTTACGCATTTAGCTACGCTAGGCGAATCGACACGACGCGACGTAAGCAATCGATCTAGCTTATATTACGATTGCCGTATAACAATTGCAGCCGCACACAAGTGCGAATGGTTTAATCGCATGTGCCGTGTTCGTCCACGTGTGATAAATCTCCCAGCATTAACATAACAATGATAAGTTAATAACAATTTCACTATACATATATATATAGGGTGGTGAGACAAACCGTATAGTATCCAACTGCTCTTTTAGATTACGACCCCCCTACCATTCGCTTTACTGTCATAATCCCGTCTGTTAGAAGTACAGAATGGGACAAAAGAAACTACTGCTTAGGTACTGCACTATTCTGAATTAATCGAACAGAGAAAAATAAGAATGCAAAATTCAATACAGGAAAAAAAACCATTACTATAGGTACTATTTATTTGCACAGAAAATATTTAGTTAATATTATAATTCGTAGATTTAAAATGTAATTCATCATAAATGAGGGTATTTAAAATTTTTTTGAAATGTATTTACTGTTACTTTAATTAAAAATAAAGTTATGAAAATATATACAAGTAGGTAATATGATATGATGCTGTCTGAAATGTAATATGATTTGAATTCGAAACTCGAAACATATTTTAATAATTATTAAATAACATCTAATGAATGAATGAATGAATGAAGTTTCTGTATTGTGGCGAAGAAAAACAATGGTAAATCGATTAAATTGAAGCATTATGATCAAATTGGAGTTTTGAGAAAAGGGGAGATATTAGAGTGTAGTACCAGCATATAATACTGTGTTCTCATAGAATTGAGAGGGCAGCACACGCCACACCGCCGTATGGTTAAAAAGTCCACTTGGTTAAATATAAATTGGAAGCATGATGGCGGAGGTAGAGATACTGATCAGTAATCAGGTATTGTCTGTGCGGAGTGACAGAGATGGCAATAACATGATCATACTTGATCAAACGGCAGGCGCACGTGAACGTCTGTGCATTATTAATGGTCGATTGCATTTTAATTTACTTTGTGCAAATGGCAAAAGTTTTTACATCCATAGGCGTCCTTCGCTCGTTTTTTTTTCATCGCTGATTTTCCACAAAGTTTTAAAAACTAATTTCCAACGTTCAGTATCTATCAATAATTGCTTTACAACATTTATTCATTTAAAATTAAATTATATCAGCATATGTATGTATGTTACCAATGTCAAAAACATGTACGATCAGAAATGTCTCAAATAACATAATTAATTGACTAAAACCGCAAACAAGTATCAAAAATGCAATAAATGTTTAGTTCAGACAGTTTTGAAGGTATAAATCGTATTGATTAGCTTTGAGTGTATACATGTACTTATATATATACCTAACAAAGAACAAATCGCGTAATTTCTCCTGCATAAAACGAAAAAGACCTGCGGAAATGGAAAGAGAAACAAAAGAAATGTGCAAATTGAACAAATCACTCGCTGGGATACAAAGGCCCGGCTCGAGTTTAGTAATTGCACAAATTCTCGGCAGGTGGCCGCGCAATGAGTGAGCGGTAAACGCAAATGAAGACTATATACATACATACATACATACATACATAGCTGCTTGCTAAGGGTTCGAATACACAGGGCTCATGGCTCAAAGCGATTTATTACTACTAGGCAAGCGAGGAGGAATAACAAAAAGTATGCCTACATACAGTATTTATACGTATGGTTCTCATCGCGTTTTATTCTTTTGCAATGCATGTGTTGATTAAGGATATTGCCAATTCGTATTTTCCAAGCCACTTGTAAAATCTGGCATACATACATATATGTATGTACGATATACCACACTTACATCAGCTTACTTCAAACAACTCCTGTTATACACGAAAGTTGCTAATATCATATATTGTTACATGTTACTCGATATTCTTATCAATTCAAATTCAAATTCAAAAGCTAATTTCATCAATCTATGATGAACCACTTCATCGTTTCGAACTTTAGTTGATTTATTGAATTACAATTTAAAATAAAAACAAATAGTATTCAAGCAGATATTTAAATGATGAACTTTGTTATGCACTGATTAGAAAACGTATCAAGAATGTTTTCATTGTCAAATTTCGATTTAAGAATGGCGATTTGTAGCAAAGGAATTAGAAAGATTGACAACAGTGGCAAAACGCCAACGACAAACATTTTAAGCATGCATACACAAAAAGTGGCGATAGCATTACGACAGATAAAATATATATATATATATATATATATATATATATATATATATATATATATATATATATATACGAGGGTGGTCTGAAAAGTTTCCGACCTCAACATGAAGATAGCAGCACTCGTAAATAAAAGCTAGGGAATTTCGTTGTTCATCTGTTGACAGTTACTCACCAAAGTTTCAGCCATTTTGGACGCGCAGTTGTTATGTAACAGTCGTATATTTATTTGAATTTAGATCAAACAAAAACTACGATCAGTATTACCTTTAATTATTGCAACATTCTTTGATAAATTAATTTTGAAATATCTCCAAGTTACAAATTCTATCTAATTTAACAAAAGTCTACAGAAATTTGTTCAAATAAAATATGTTAATTAATTTTTATTTTAATATGGTGTACAATGGCAAAACGAATGCTAAATGTAATCTGAGTTTGTCAACAATGTAATGATCGACAACAGGTCACGTTTTAAATACCTAATAAGAAAATATACACATGTGAATTTATTGACTGTGGAACGGCACAACATATGTAGGTATAGGTGTAAGTAAAACCATAATCATTAGGTCATAGACGTAGATATAATAATTGTATACTAATGACGAATATATACAGAAATTTATTTTAATTTAATTGTAATTGTGAAGAAGTTAGACCAATGTAAACACAGTTCAAGTATTTGTTGCGAAACGTTTTGATTGACCCTGAATTGTTATTTTTTTTGTATAAATCAATCATTAGAAATGAAGTTTAGATCGATTTCATTTGAATTAAATTTAAAATGAAATTGCATCTAGTTGTAAGTTATGATTTGAAATTTAAAAAATGCCTACAAGCCAGACGTACGCCTCTGAGTTCATATTAAGAGGAATGGTGCTAAAGGCGGTACACCGTGACCAGAAACTCGGCAACGCCAGGGCAGTAACACCTGGAAACCATTAACTAAGAGGTACAATGTAGATGTGCTGATGCAAACTCAGCATGCACTTCTGCGAGCCACCAGCAGCGAGCAGCAACGCCGGTGCGGTGCGGTGCGGTGCGGTAACGGCGGCTCGAGTGGGACCCCATCGACAACACAAGCAAAAGGGATTCGGTCCACGCAAAGCTCTCATAATATATGTCGTATATGAACACTTTTACATCTTGCGACTTACATCGTCGGCCGATTAACTTTGATCTTTCAATTTGTGCCTGATCAAGTGTACGATGATATTTTTTATCGATTATCGCCTATTTAGTACACTCAACCACTAAACTTTGTTCAATATATGTTTTTAATATTATTATTCACAAGTCAAATTGAAATTAAGAATTAGTTAGTTTTGTTAGTTATGTTTTATAATATAGGAAAACAATAATTATATGTATTGTGATCAAAAAGAATCATGGCTTCCTGTGATTCAGTTTGTGGTTGGTTGGTTCGTGTATCGAGGTTACCGAATGACGTCAATGTACTAAGCAATGGACCATATCGACTTGGAATGGATAACCCTTGAACTTATGTCGCATACAATATGAAACAAGGGTGACCAATTTTAATTAGTTGATGTCTACATTCAGTTTATGTTTTTTTTTTTATATATCGTCCAATTAACTAAAGCCGAAACTATTACCTTGAAATGTGATAAATAAGCTACATAGTGCTTATCACTTTTGTGCTATATAAGTATACTTGATAATAATTGACAGATTAATTAAACTCAGTATTAGTCTAAAATAAAAACTGAACTTTGTCATTTGATGTCCGCAAAAACTTTTTTATTTTAAGCAAAATGAGATTAAAATAACTAATAACTCAAAATTACATTAATTATAGCTGAAATTGGGTTTAATCAGAGAGAGAGAGAGAGAGAGAGAGAGAGAGAGAGAGAAAGAGAAAAATCATAGCATACCCAAATGTGTAGGTAGGAAGATGCCATGTGGGAGATAAGGTAGGTGCGGGGTTCCAAGCAAGCCAGGTTGTTTTTACTACAGAACAGACTATGGCTGCCACCCACTAACACTAATATAGAAATGTGTGTCTGTATTTCAGATGTATGTTTGTAAATGTCAGGGATGAAAAACGCAGCATTCGACCATAGGGTTGACATAAAAGGAAAACAATTTTTCTATACAGAATATTAATACCTATAGTTTACGCCTGAATTCACATCGAAATTAGTTGTCCTCAAAGAATATTTATCATCTGCTACTTATTGTGGAATAATTGGAGTCATATACTAAAATTTAATCTTAGTGGTAATAAAATCATACAATGTTGAATGTAATAAACATATAAAATTCAAGTAATGACCTGTATGTTATGAATTAAATTTTTGTAGATATAATTACAAAATGTTATACCTATGTATGTAATACAATGTTGATGTAAGACATAAAGTAACAAATAAAAATCTACTACTGGATGACATCATTATAAACCCGGCAACGCAAACAAGTATGAAATATTGAAGCAACTGTTGGACCAATAAATCAATTAATTGAAGACAGTGAAATGTTTAAAATTCAATGAGAGTTGTAAAGAAAAGTGTATGTATGTATGTGTGTATGTATGTATGTATGTAGGTGTGCGTTAAAGACATGCGCACTGAGATGTTTACCACGTGATGTTCACCAGATGTTACAGGAAAACAAGACGAAAAATGTCACGAAAAATTAGCGCAAATATTTGTCAACATTTATACAAAAATTCTAATACTATTTATTAGCCACATCTGCCAATTAATAACGACGAGCTTAATTTTTTCATTTAACTTGTGAAAAAAATCGCCTAGACGGCTAGGCCTCCTAAACATTTTCAAATTAAATACAGACTAATTACTTTACGTCTATAAAGGTGAATAAGTATTAATTATTTAAATATTATAGAATAAATAGTAATTATTTTTGTCATATTTTTGCATGTTTTTTAAGTACAAATTCCAACAACTGAACATACGTATTTTTAAATGATAAATTTAGAATATTTCAAGGTGTTTTTAAACGTTTAAAAAATCAGTATATAAATGACCGCGCGTGCTAGAAGTTGAAGCCGGCAAACGATAGGGGTGTCGCGGACAAACTAAAGCGGCGCGAGCCGGTGAAAATAACTGGACTAAAAATATCAATAATTCTGAATGTAGATCAAATTGAAAGCTAATTAAATTAGACAATAACAAATTATCATTGCTTGTTGACATAGTGTCATATTAAACACGCCCCCCACCCAAAACCAATATGGCGGCTGTCAAAGACGCACATGTTATTATGAGACACGTGCTGCGTCGATGTTTGCGGGGTAAAAATTAGATAATTTTGGATTTGTTTTTTACCTTGTTTACGTTGAGGTTTGGCCTGTTTCCTACGTCCGCGGCCTCCTGCGGTTGATGCCATGGCGAGAATTTGTGTAACACCAGCACTGTCTCAGAACCCATCAAGCAGATACAACAGCACATTCAGTCAGCGTAGTTCCATGCACGAAGCACACACACGCACAAAACGACGGCACTGTCACTGTCAAAATCGCGAGGATTGTGGAACGCGCGCGCGACCCGACACAAACAATAAACACAGTAGGGAACGATGCACAGCGTGGCGCGGCACGGATGTTCGCCAAGCTCACCTCGATCGCCCGCAGCAGCAATAATAAAGTTGATCGCCGCCGTTGCTCGCCATTGGCCGCGGTAAATCGCGCGCGATTGGTCGCACCTAACACAGGTCAACTCCTACCTGGCAAGCAAGCAAGCAAGCAAGCACACCGACGCGACGTCCGCTACGCCAGACGTCGTCACAACATTGTCGTACTGCCACTTATTGTCAACAATGGCATTACCATGGCGTTGATGGAAGCGCGCGTTTGTCTTTTTTCAAATACATTTAACGGGGCATTTATGAAACGTGGATAGGTCGTGAAAAAATTAAAAGCTAACTGTGGGTAGATGCGTTTTGTGTTGAAATACAACTTGGTAGGGGAAAAGGGAAACATGTTGTTTGAAAAGAGAGGGGAGACAATATTTCGCCGCTGCACCACCAGGCCGCAGTAACTGTCTGTTGACAATATGTTCAAATTTCCCGCACCACACAACCCTTGTTGCATCACTGTTTTAACCAATTTAACATATAGAACTTTTTTTTTTTAAATTTATTTACCGAATCTTAAATGATTTAAACATTTTTATGCATACAATACCGAAATTAATTTCAAATGCCTTAATAACACCACTGTTTTACAACAAATTTCGTTTAAATGTTTCTATTATTATTTATTTTTAAAATCTATACCGTATATCACTTTCTAAACATACAATTCAAATGCTCACAGTATACTGTGTGCTTCATTATTTTCAATCAACTAGTAAACGAAACAACAAAACTAATTAATATAAAATGTTGAAAAACCAGTCATGACTGGCGGACAAGTTGAAACACTCAGATCATGTTTTGAATACCTATATTTATATTATACACGTGAAAGCATACACAAAATGTTTAAATACATTTAAAATAGTATCAATAATAGTGCGGGACTTAATAGACGTTAGAAAATAGATAAAAACTAAACCGAACCTTTTATAGTAACCGGGTAGCAATTTTTCCTCCTCACTTAAACCAATCGTTATGTTCATTTGTGCAAATTCCACGCTGAGCTGACTCCGACATGCTGACAAATTAATGAATTACTTTCCCGGACAGAGACTAATATCGGACATTCGTTCATTTCATTCCGCTGCACTGTCGGAGTAATCATTTGTGAAGGTAAAAATAAAATTCAACTTGTGTTCACTTAAATCGACTTCACTTGTATCGCGAATTATTTTCAAAATTAATACTTTAAACAAATATCATTTCAATTAATTAAATATTAGTTATCGATAAATTAACACTTATAATCGCGAATTGTTCTTATTCATTAACTATTTAATAATCTTAAATAACTAGTTTGTCATTTCAATACTGTGCATCATACTACTAGTGCGCTCTTGTGGTAAAACGTTGCGTTATAAGCGTTGAGCAGCTTCCAGAGAATGACGGTGCAGTATGCGGTAAATACAAATTTAAATAGTGTAGTGCTTCGTTTTATTTCAAAGTGTTTACAATCAAGAAATAGACATTGATTCTACTGCTGAACTGATGTTTATGGTGAGTTCAATATTATATTACTTTAATATTTATATGTTACATGTAAATATGTTTGAAGATATATCTTGGTTAGGTTATAATTTAGTTATCGCACAAGTCATTACAACACAAATTTTGCTTAATTATAATTTGTGTTCAACAATATGGAATTGATTTTTTATGCATCCACTTGTTATTTGGTATTTAGATATATAGCAATTACGGATTCACACATACATAATTGTATGCCTATTCCCATCAAATGGGGTGGCAGAAAACCCTTTGCATCCATTCCAATCTCGACAATCTTTTGTCATTTAAGATCTTTGTAGTATTAATCGTTGTATAATAAACTTATGTGAAACAAGTTGTTTATGTATAGTGTCGGACTGGCAAGTTTTGAATTTATTTATTGAGACACAAATAACAAAAATCATAAAATGTTATATAAAAATTATTCACCGGTTGCTAGTCCGGTTTGGTCTATGATATACAAAAATAACTAATGCAATTAGATAAAAAAAACTTATAGATTTCATTTCATTACGTTATTAATTTCGGATTATGATAAGGATTTGCTGGAATAAAAATAACAGAATATATCGTCGATTATTATTTTATTTATCATCGAATACAGTATAATTAAGTAGCTGTATAAAATCGTATAAATAAATATTTCCTAACAAAATATCATTTTGGTATTTACAAAAATTAATCAATAAATAACTTACAAACTAAATTTAAGTACGTTGCTGAAAAGGCAGTTACAATTTTTTAAAGGAATCATCCTGTAACCTTGTACCGCAAATATGACTATAGGAACGTATATTTGCAAATATTTAATAATTATTCAAACATTTAAAATAGTCATATTTCCCAATTTGATCAAATTTCCGTGGCAATTTCTGTATAGTAGAAGGATACAGAATGACATACGAATCACAATTTGTCATTATTAAGCATAGCACCATCACCAATCCAACACCACTACCCAAGAATGTTGACATATTCATAATTCGGTGGACAAAATCACATCATAACAGTGATTTGAAATGATTGTTGAGTTTTATTATGAACATGTCAGTTCACTACGAAAAAAAAAAAGTTTACCGAATAAGAAATATTGCTATCTATTTATGTATATATTGCATTTTTTTCACATACTCAAATGTGAACCCTGATCGATTTGAAATCTCATATTATGTTAACGATATCACAGGTTTGATTTTATTTAATGAAAAAAAAAAAAATAATGAATAATGATTTTAGTTTTACAAACTGTTTCTGGCCGTTAACATAAAAGAAAGTTCAAACAGTACCTATTCGTTTACAATAAAACTAGAATAGATTATTATAAAAAATATGTATGTATGTATACTAGATGACAATGAATTATTAATATTATTTTAAAATTTGTTCGGCACTGAACCTTAATAGTCTATGATGTACTTTCAAGCAATATGTTTGCCTGGACTTAACCATTTTTTCATGTAGTAACAGAAAAATGTACTAATGTAGAGTAACACTAATAGGGCACAAGTTACTCCTAGCGCCAGCACTGAAGTCTTCGTTGGGCATGGCTCAATTATTGTCACAGTCTTATCTGAAGAAGAACAAAAAAAACACACATTTTAATTAATTCTATCGTTTGTAATTTTGAGATCTTATTACCTTTTCCAAAATCAGCACTGTTCAAATCACTCTTCAAAAACTCAGACTGCTTATCATCACCGAAATCTAAAACTAAAATCTCTTGACTAAGCGTCATATCTTCCTCCTTTTCTTCTTCGCTAACATTGTTGGCGGATCTCTTCCTTCTGCCCCATGATTCAACGGAATCTCTGCCCCAATCACAGACAGCCTAAAATTAACACACAAAATGTAAACAAACTTCATCTTTCTTCGTTAATAAAGGGTTAACTTACCGGTTCACAAGGTCCTAAACAATATTTCACATTACATTGGAAGATGACACCATACGACTCAGTAAATCTGAACGCTTCGTATATGGATTGTAACGCATTGCCATCTGGACTAAATCCAGGGAAAATGGAAGGATCCACTGGGCATCCTTCGTCGTCAATAATTTGGAAAGTACTTTTGGAGTCTTTAGCCATTGCCACGCAACTTCTTGCAAAGATACCGTAAGGTGCTATAAAGAAAAAAATTCATTACTAAGATGTTATTTCAAATTGATATGTAATCGGTTTGTTGTTTATTATAAACTTACTATCTTCTGGAATTTCAATTCTGAATGTAAGTTTGTCTCCAATACGAACGGTTTCCACTTCACGATTACGTGCGTCTAGAATGCGGATTCTTGGTGGGGGAGCCTCTGGTGCAGATGTGATACTGATCATTTCTGGATCCCTGTTCCCAAATAAATTATTAATGCATGGTTTGTCGACCAAAATGTTGATATTTAACAAAATGACAAACATACCTAATCGGCATCATTCCAAATGTAATATTCTTCGATGACATATCGTATGTGCATTTCACTTTGTAAATTTTATCTGCTTTTGTCATAACAACACTGTGATGTTGAAGGACTACTGTGTTACTGTAAACTCCAGTCTGGGAAAATATGTTACATAAAAATCAGATGTTTAAAGATTTCTTTTCAATTTAATAATATTCTTAATTTCTCTATTAAAATTGGTGTTCATTTTAACTTTAAACCAATGCACCACGTTACATTACCAAATATATACATATATGTATATAAGAGATATGCAAGATTAGTTTTCGCTAATAAATTTCAATTAGAAATAGTTTACGTACCACTGACTGCGTATTGCAATCTTGCCCAGTCATTGTCAAATCCAATCTAAATAAATCGCTATTGAGAACATCGATATTACACGTTTCTGATCTTCCCAAAGCGTATATCCTTCCATTGAATGGTTTATTGGTTCGTACTTGTACAGCAATTTTGGTATCTTTACAATTTACAGATACTGAAATTGAAAAAAAAAATTAATTTTCTTCATAGATATAAATTTAATAAAAATAATTACCATCATAACAAGTGCCAGTTTTATCACAATTCACATCACTCCTCGTTAAATTATTCAAATTTGGATCTTCAGTTGCATCAAACACAACAGGCAAAGTGTTGTCGCTTGGGTTTCCAGATGGACTACTTCCTTCTACAAAAATATTTATACAATAAATTTAGTTGTATAAACAATTTAAATATTGTTTTTTCTTTCGTTTAATGTGATTAAACCAGATGAAAAATAGAACTTACTTTCGCATTGATTTTCGTAGTATGTTCCCACACGGTCTCCATTGTCTATTAAAGGTCTTTCGGCATTCAAATACGTACTAGGTCCATCCGGTAACGATTTGTGATCCAAATGGAACAATTGACAATTGTATTGAGATCCAACTGGAGCTCCTCGGTATAAATATGACCGGCAAAGGAATTCATTTTCGATTTCACAAGCTAGACGGCAAGCTGATTCGCTTGTTACCTAAAATACACAAGACGCGAGCTTTAGCTGACTGGAAAATCGATTTGTACGATTTAGTTGGGGGAAATGACGCTTGGCGCCTGTAATTCTGTGGAAATTGTTGCGGGCATATTTGAAATAGTAGACTTTTATAAATATACAACTTATACCTGTAGTTCTTTATCGACGTAGTAATGGAGACCAGCATATTGAGCAACTTTATCATCTGCTACTCCGACTCTTGGTATTTGGAACACTCGGTTGCTTTTACATGCCTGGTTAGGTTTCAAGCATAGATTTTCAAAATAGTCAATTCCTTGAGCATCTACGAATTGTACGAATTGTCCAATTGTTCTGCGGTCTGAATCTGAGAGTTGGCATTGTAATGTTGCGTAGTTATATTCAACAGATCTGCATGTGAACCGATGCTGAAATTATAAAATTACGTTACTATAAAAATATGATTAAAAACTATTAAGTTTGGGTTTGAGATAAATAACATTTTTTATAAGTTCTGAGTTTAAAAATTCGTTCAAGTATTTTCATTTTAGAACGATGTTGGATTTGAACGTCAACTGCAAAATGATAAATGTGTTTTATTCAACGAGAAAACAATCTCACACCGAAAGAAAATTGGTTTAATTTAGTTATATATTCCCGTTATACATTTCGAACAATTCCAGGATGTTAGTGCCCGGCACTAAGCCAATTAAGTAGCTGACTAGTGCAACAGGTGCCACCCCACATGAATAATGATATTTCTAACGAAAGTTAACATTTTTCTCACAATTTTCTTGAAATATGTAGTAAAAGATTACATGTATGTAACTATCCAATAGGGTAGTATTTATTACGATATGCAAATTTGAAAAACGGTAATTTAATTGGTAAACGATGTAGGATAAAAATAGTAGAACGTACTTCATTTAGACACGCAGCGAGACATGCTTCTTTGGTAGATGTGTAGATGAGTGCGTTGTCTAAGCCTCGTATCATTTTGTTAGGTACGCGCTCAAAAGCCCACGGCCGTAGGCACACGTTCTCAGATCTTATTTGAATCTTTGACATATAGTACATGTTGACAGAACGTTGTGGTGTCGCTGCCGGGTTATTCGACGAAGTTTCATTCTGTAGTTGACAAAGAGTCTCTTGAACGGGCGTCAGTGGATTCAACACAAAACTGGAATACACAATAATACGACATTTTCAGTTTATCATCTTCATCATCATACTGTAAATGCTGTTATTTGATACTGTCAACACTGACATAATCAAGTTGTACGATCTATCGCAGTGCATTTATGCTTGGTTTCAATACAGCATCTTAGTTTAATGTTATTGTTTGTATTACAATAATGCAATAGATGGTACATTTACCTAAATGCAGCTGCTTGGCAATCGGGTTCTTCTCTGCACCATCCTTGGCATTCAAAGAGTGACAAATTTTTAACAGTGTAGTACGTATTCCCTCGATAATCAAAGTCTGTTAATTTCTCAAATGCTATTTTTCCTTAAAAAAAAAAAAATCAAACACCAAACAATTAAAAATGGTTTACATTCTTGAACATAAATGAGTTATTTAAAATATACAACAAAAAATCTAAATTGCGTGCATGAGTGAAATTAGCATAGATTAATAAATCAACTCGTAATTATGAAATTGTTTATACTCTACCTAATGCAGCATGTACACTTTGGATGGCTATCGTACTTAATGCAAGTAAAATGAGGAGATTCATCTTGATTTAATTATCTGCAAATAGAAAAATAAACAATTATTTAAATGGGCATGTCATTTTTTCATAGCTCAAGTTTATCATTTTTAAATAATCCTAATTAATGAAGTTTAATAAAATAATTTTTGATATAATAAGAACTACAAAATGTGACATATTGTAATCAATCTTTTACGTGAGTAGTTCTAACGAACTTTTCAGTCATAGTTTACGTCTGAAACTGAAACCTTGTCTGTAATATTATTGGTGGACATACATACATACATACACCAACACTTAGAATACAGTACAGTCACTGCAATGTAATTTTAGCACTAGTTGAATTTAGTTTCTAGTTTAAATTGAATATGAAAAAGTTTTGTACCGACTTACATAAACAACAAACAAACAAATAACTTTTGCAAATGCAATTTGTCATATCGCCAGAGCTTTCCAGTTGTTTAATTTTATTTCACTACAATAGACAATCTTATTCATGACATGACAATTATTTTTCTCTTTAACTTGTTATAAAAAAAAAATCTACCTGTCATAATAAATACATAACTACGTGCCTATTCCCTAAAATGTGGTGACAGAAAACCTTTTACATCTTAGCAATCTTTCGCCATTCAAACTTCTTTTGCTTTATTCTGATTCATCAAATTTTTCATACATTGAGTGAAAATTCAAACTAAATACTAATCTTTGCTAATGGCAAATAAATATAGTAAAAAATTGTCATATATCAACAATAATTATTAAAAAGCTTATTCGTCATTTGCAATAGAGATAAAAAGCGCGCTCCTATTTATGGAACGGTTACACAATCAATTTCAATTTTGAATTATTGATTACTATTATAAATGTGCACATGCTGCTCAGTGCACTAGCCCTGATAAACATGTTAATTACATAGCGATATACATATTCATATATATATATATATATATATATATATATATATATATATAATATATATATATAATATATCATATCTCTATATATATATATATGATTTAATCAGATACCAATGTCTGGATGCCTAGAATTGTATGCAGAAGCATATAGAAACTATGCAATTACGTATTTGGTGACCATGGATGTGTTCAGTTAGTCAGTATATAGCATCTGCGATTACAAGTTGAAATTGCGCGTACATGGCATCAACGTTGCGTTCTTCAGCAACCAGATGGTGCCACTGACGGCGTCGGCGTCTCTAGAATTACGCTGACGAATGCTTTCAGTCAATGTGGCAATTTGAGGTTGGAGGGCAGATGTTCAAAACACTTTCAATTTCACTATCAAAGGCAATAGGTGCAATTAACACTAAAATTGTTTGCAATTTATGTATTTAATTGCATTTGTACATATTAGCAGGTCACGAGAATGTATTCTTTTTCGCATGAATAGACTTGACCCGTAAATTATTTGGTAGCAAAGTAATGGAGAGGAGGTGTTGAAAACCATAACGTGTGGTTTTTTGTAAATAATCCATATGTGGCAGGGTGTTTTGTTTTATGGTTTTCAAACATGATAAAATATTTGTGCCAAGTGCATGTGGATGGGATCAAAGTGCATTGGCCACGGTGGTGCATTAAACTCAACCCATGCCCATTCTGACCTCTAACCTCTAGTCGTCGCTATTAAACAGTGTAGTGTACTTGCTCTCGCAAACTTGTACTGGTATCCGCCATGTTTGAAAACATTTAGCATTATAGCTTTCACACGATAACCATTTGTTGTTATTGTTATATAAATCATTACACATTTTTCTAATGGGTTTCTATTCAAATGTTACCAGTGAATACAATTCATTCAACTAACTCTGAAAAGATTTCAGACAAATTAAAAAAATTATTCGTACTTAATTCATAAGAA
This sequence comes from Nebria ingens riversi, assembly GCA_018344505.1. Classification (NCBI taxonomy): domain Eukaryota; kingdom Metazoa; phylum Arthropoda; class Insecta; order Coleoptera; family Carabidae; genus Nebria; species Nebria ingens. The sequence goes on along the minus strand of JADQWA010000287.1, from coordinate 63,242 downwards.
ATTCAAATCACTTCAAATGCCTTTAACTAATTTATAAATAACTTGTTGTCATTATTAGGTACTATAGAATAAACTTCAAGTCAGCGAAAGAGTTTATAATCGCTAGTATTTAAATATTTATCTACATATCTACATGCTTATAATAATGTAATAATAATGATTTATTTATTTGGGTATATATCTAAACATTAATTGCATGTCAAAAAAGAAAGATAAATACAAATAACAATAAAACACTTATAAGAAATAGTAAAACAATTCCAATATACTTGTGAGGAACAATGTTAGATATTAAATTCGATACTGTTACAGAAAAAAAATAGCCTTGAAGCTAAAATACCATTCGTAGCTATAAAGATATCGAATGGTGCTTACAGTCGGTAAAGCAATATGGCATAGTAGTCAGAAGTAGATATTTTTCATTCTATAAATCAAAACAAAAGCGGAAAACAAAAACTACTTGTCAAGAATTCAACGGAAATAACCATTTGATCAATATAGATCTTTTTAGGATTTTACCAAAATTGTATATACCTAGTACGTGGAAATGAACATTCACATTTTAAAATTGTTTCCTATAAAATGAAATAGCAGAAAATACTTTAGAGCCATTCAAATCTTACAAAATTCTTTATAAATACTCTTCTAATTATTTTATTATTAATAAAGTCGCAATTAATTATAGAATGCATTAAATAATACTACTTGAAATTTATAGTTGAACATTCTTTTATTTATGTACTCAATAAAAGTGTAAACTGTACACTGCAATAAAAATAAAAAAAAACTACCTAACTGCACTTGACCATATGTGGCGCATATCCAACACTGCTGTAATAAACAGTAAACTATTAATCAATCTGAACTTTATTAATCTGTAATTGACGCCTGACCCACCACTCACTAGCAAAACAAACATGTATTTGTGTTTGGTTAGGATATTCGCAATACAGGTAAACACAGCACTACCTATACGTTACGCTGTGTTGCGTTAACGTATGTAATCAGTCCAACAACAACAAACATATGGTAGATAGATACCAATACATCATTTTCTGGCGTTTTGTTGCCAGATGTTTTATCGCAATCCATATTTTCTGCCTCATTTCATACGGTGTAGAAAGATCAAATTTGAAATATGACCCATATCATACATATATATATAAAAAAAAACAAGCTATTCAATTTATAGCTTTTAGGTTGGTTTGAAAATTGACAATAATATGTTTATTATATACATACTATATGCAACTCGCATTTACTGTAATGTAATATTGTGTTAAACGTATGTGTCTCGTGACCAAGTTACGGATTGTAATCTTAAATGTAAACAGCGGCTTGATATTACACAGTAGAAAATGTGCAAGACGCTGCTGTTTTAACAATACAGAAGTATGTGAAACAGCTGCCGATGGGAGTGTAGGTATTATATATTATATACAATGTACCGTAAATGAGACACAAGGTTTACTCAAGATGAGCGGTACATCATTACATATACTATATATATATATATATATATATTCCGGTTAAATAACGGTTCCGGTACCGGTTTTACCATATTGCGGTCTTAAGCTGCTGCTGCAAATTGCACTTAAGAGAAATATGTAGTAGGTACACTTGCGACTTGTGAATGTAAAATCAAATAAATAAAATTGTAATAATCTTAACACAAATCCCAACACGTTTTTATGACTACAAGTACAAATTAATTTGCAATTATGTTTGTTACTTATATAGTTGTATATATATTGGATACCTAGGTACTTATATATAAAATAAACTAGAACGGTATATGCAAATTAACGTTGTTTTCGTTTTAACGCGTAACATAACATTAGCTAGTGTTTGTAGTTAAAATACATTTGTTTTTACATCAAGTGGAATTGATTTGATTACAAGTTCAAGCAAAAACTATACAAACAAGTCTTCAACGTTAATGCAATTTGAGACTTAACAATTCGTTTCGCTTTTAGTTATACAACCAATGTGAAAATAGATGACTAGTTATATGAAGTATTTTTTTATGAAGTATTGTAATTACAATATATACGAGTACATATAGGTATGGAATACAAAATTTTAACGTAATTAACAGTTTTAAACTCATATTGACCAAAAACATGTAATGTTTAAGTATTTTTTATTTAGTAAATTTTCTCCAATTTTTAATTGAAATCGCTTCTAGTTTACGTGCTACGGATTTTTAATTTCTTTTCGTTTCGAAATAAGTAATAATTTCTTTTAACCTATGAAAATTTCTTTTTTATGAAGACTAATTTTATAATTCATGGAAATGTTAAATAGGTAAATGATGTATTTTTTAATTTTCTATATTACTTAATAGTTAAATTAGTATACAAAAAAACTAAAAGTCTAACAAGAACGTATAAGAAAAAGTATAGGCCACATAGGATATTTAAATTAATTTTTCCCTTTCGTGATGAGCCCATAAAAGGCAACGCTATTAAAATTGTGTATAAATAAATTGTTACTTGTTTTAAACGAAGAAAAATACCATTCTCCCATAGTGTTTCATGGAGTAATTAATAGACTATGGTGCGTATCCGTTACAAAAACACATCACACACACTTTGCATAAACGCAAACATATAATTTCTCTGACGGATTTGAATCGGCAACGCAAATGGCTAGGTCAGTAGGCGGACATGATCGGTATCAGTTGAGGAAGTGTACAATGCCGGACGTGCATCATGTAACCAAACGGTATGTCGTAAACATTCAATTCTATACGCCTTGTACAAAAAACCAACCAACATATCGTATATTCCGCGCCGCGAGACTCATAAACCTTAAAGGTATGTATGTATGTATGTATGTACCTACACCATCGATGGATGCAGCATCGCATATTCTTTCGATTTACAATCCTACTGATTTACTACTGTCGTAATAGAGAATATACAACCGCGCATTACTATGGCTGGAATAAATTTACAACTGGAATAATTTTAAGTTATACCTACTCTATTATTGAAATAGGGTGTTTGGTCATTTATCATTAGGTTCGCAACCCTGACTATATGTCATTACCTAATTACTTTGCATTACCTACTAAACATTAAAACACTCTGTCGACGTGAATAACATGAAAAATGTTGATAATGCATAGAAAATGAAAAAAAAAAGTTTTTCTCAGAATCTTTCGTATAGGGTCACAAAACATTCAGTGTGTTGTACATACATACATATTGTACATATATGAAATGCCAAGCTCGTAATAATTAACTGCCGTGGAACAATAAACGGTAGCGCGCGTACTTTTGAGCGTGTATGCGTGTGTGCAATGACCTTGAAAACGGAATGCTATTAGAAATTATATAATGCGATGTAGTTGAATGCACTTGCAGAGATTGTTTGTTTTACAATATCTACTTCGCGCTATCCTGGACCAGCAGCCAGGCACGGAGCACGGTATTTATTAATAACTATGGAGTCGCGCTTGTGTGCACATTGAAAAATAAATTGACAAATAACTCAGTTGATTCTTCTTGTTTTATACACGTGCACACGTGACAAACAATTGTTTTTTCTTCAAAAAATATTCATAATACTGTTACTCAGCATTTTGCTTTTATTGATGAAATTCTGTAATAAATATTTTTTGATTCATATTAAACTTTCAATTTATTTCGAATTTTGTTTTGTATTCATTATTTATATGCTGTCTATACTATATTCCTGATACCACAGAACATAACATTGTTCCACATACAAATCTACGTATAACCCCTGAAAGAGTTCGTTTATCGATGACGTAACTGATCTGTTATCCGATTTCTGCTAGAGACCGTTTCAATTATTTTCGCTTTGTTGCATTAGAGCGCTGTTTTATAAAGTTGAAAAACAAGTTCAAAGCCGTTTTTCGACGTGTTATTAAGGTGATGAAAAATATCAGACTAGCAAGACTTTAATTTCTCTCTTTGAACTTTTTTTCTTCAGCACTTGACGCTTTGAGTCACAGCGATTTAATATTTTTGTCTTTGAAATGCAAAACTTTCAAAATAATGCCACTCACACGCGAGTACAATAAAGAATTTCATTTAAATATATTGCATATATTTGCATGATGTTTTAAAAACAAACAAATCTATTTCTGACGGAAAGATATTACGTTTTGCAAGAAAGCCACATTCGGTGTCAACATTTATGCCATAAATTCATTACTACGTAGAAATATTCCGCTCTAATGCATTTTATATTATTTAAAAACTAGTTTTAAAAAATGCACGCATTTCTTGAGTAACTAACAATATGTATTTATTTCAATGTTTAAATACGTACAAATTACATGTTATGAGTCCACCCTATGTAGCTACTTCATATAATTCCCGGATGTGCATAAATGTACTGCAGACAACGTTAATCACAAAATAATGCGACTGGAAATAGCGTCGTTTGATGCAACAGTAATTTTTCATTGTCTCAACCAACATTGATTTTAAAAACACAAAACGAAAAATGCATATATAAATTCAACTGCAGTATAATAAATTGTCATTCTAACCGATATTGGTTTTGCAGTTGCATAACAAACGACCCGGAATTTTTGTTGTTTTATTTCAATAAATCGTGTTTTTCCAATACACCAAAATAAAAAATATCTCTTAAATAATAATATTAAACTCACATTAATTCCTATTACAATGCTAAGTTGATCGGCGAATGTACCTGTAAAAAAACAAACAAAAATTAGTGTGGATTAAAATTAAATATTGCAATCACAAAAGAAAAATATTTAGATATTTAATCATCCGCCACATAACCGAGCTAGACATCAGGACTGTGATGTGTAATTTGTGAAAACGTTAAAAAATGCTGTAATACATCATTCAGTATATATGTATCTCGATAACATTTCAAACACCAGCAAGCCAACTATTTCCATTTACATACAAAGTTATTTTTGCTGCGTATTTGTTACACTCAAGAATATCAAGTTCGTCCTATAATAAAAAATAAATAAAAGCTGTTATTCCCTCTTGTTTTATATTTGCGAGAGCAGAAATATGTTATGAATAAGTTAGGAGAGACGCGCTGCGTATTTTCTCTCTTATTCCAATGATCACAATGACTCGTACGCTTGCTATTTTTTACCGCTACATTTTTGTTTGTTCAGCAAACATCAACGTACGATCTTTGTTTTTTTACTATTAATTACACTGACTACATGAATATAAATTACAATTAATGGTAATTGATTTAAAATCTATTCTCTTTTTACTGCAATCAATTTAATAGTACACGCAAATTACATATGTATATAATGTAATGGTATTTTATTCCAACTTGAATTTTATTTGATTAGTTTTCATGCATCAATTTCAATCTACTGCATACTGTATAACTACTTGAATTTTTTCTCAGAAACGAAATGACCTATAAATCTTAAGTCTAGATTTGTAATAAATAATATTTATAATTTTGCCATTTTTAACTAAATATATAATGAAATATGAAGCGGTGTAATTCAAGCGTTAATTTATTTATATATAACGTAATTTACTTTAACGTTTATTTATAATTAATGATATAAAATGACATATTTGTATAAATATTTACTTTGAGCTTCAGTAATGTTTTATTGAACAGTATTGGTGATGATTATTGGTATTGATTCTCTGTTGAGTAATTAAGCCCGGACTGCGAGTATAATGGGTACAAACATTATAGTAATCCTTTAATTATCATGCCCGTTGCATTGGCCTCCGAGACCTCTAGGTCAGAGTCTGTGGCCGGGCTACGCGTTTCAACAATAAATTTAACCATTTAACGATTTTCAGAAATACATAAGTATTCAAAACAAAAATAAAAATAAGTAAAATGTGCTATAGAAATTGAGATTCGTTTTCGTTTTTTTGATTTTATTTGGTAAACTCGTTGTTTACGCTGTCCAAGTTTGAAAACAATGGACTGTTTTTCGTTCTCTGGCTTAATACCGTAACAGAACGCGTAACCAACGATTTTGGCAGTTGAATGAACTTTTTATTAAGTCTGTCTGTCACTGTTTTTATTTGTGTGTATGCAGGTATTTCATGATCTGTGTTAATTTGCTGCTGGTCAAGTGTTTAAAAAGTTTTACGCGTACAGTATAGTAATGAAATCCTGGTTTTGGTGTGTTGGTACATTTAAATGAGATATTTACTTCAATTGTGTAGGAAATATATTTATTTAAATGCGTTCGTGAAAATATTTAAATATAACGCAAAAAAGTTCCTTGAGCTATCTAACTTTTGACTTGATTACCATAAATTGTGGTGGTTTTTAAACATGTACCAAGTACGTCCATGCAGAATGAATACATGGTTATATTGGTTACGTTAATAATACAGCATATTTTGTACGACTTGATATTTACATTAGTTTATGTCTTTCATTTGATACTAAAATATATTATTAGATCTTTTGAGCATACTAGACCCTACGTTACTGTATTCATTACCCATATTTACTAAAGGCAAAAATTCCATTTAGAAAATGATATTATAGTGTTCAAAGGATGGCCAAGCAAACATAAAATATTACGTTAGAGTATTTATGATGAAAGTGGTGGTTGTACTGTGAGTGCATGGCACGCTATCAAGCTCAAATCAAATTTATCTTTAATCTTGGGTTTAAAACTGACGTAGGTAGACGAATGAGCTGTTTTGCAGGATTTATATAATCTATTTTATAACAAAACTGTTGTTAGTTTCATGTCGTATAACATGTGTTTTCGTTATCACCGTGTTTCCATTTTTACTTGTTTGTTTGTTTGTTTGTTGAAACACGTGCATTAGCTAGATTGTTTTAAACATCAAAGGTAACTCGCACATGTAATAAAGCTATTGCTTTATATGATGAAAGCTTCTATTTATATGTGTATAAATAAATTACAAAACCATAACATAAAACACCAGTTTTAATCATATTTATGATACTTTCCATAACTGCTGCCACCATTTGTTTCAATCATTTACTTATTAAATGATAACCTATCGTTTATATTGGATAACTTGTTATGATTATTATTTATTATAGCTAAAAACTACAACTGATAATCATATATTTCAATTAAAATTCTTCACAACCATTTCCAGAAGTGGTATTATAAATATATATTATATTTAATACGATTAATCTTCGGTATCGGCCTGACTTGATGCGGTGAAATATTATAACTTTTTGTCTTGGTCCAAACCACGTGTGTTATTACTTTCGGTTGTTGAATTTTCTGAGGCGCCATTAATCAAAACAAAGTCCTATTGGGTGTACGATTAAAAGTCCTACCACACATCAACGCCAACCAACAAGAAAACTACCTCAACTTTCAATTATTTATTATATTACTCGATGTATGTATGTATGTATGTATGTGCGTGCGTGTGTTGGTGTTGTTCACATGTTCGCCGGAGATAACGATTAGCTGTCCATGTGCACCCAACCGATACACATTGTGAATCCATTGAACTGTGTTTGTATAGTTTTTGTTATAAGATTGGCAGTGTTATTCTTTGGCGGCAAGTGATTTTATCCGTCTTTAGAAACACCATTTTGAATACATGTATAGTAAATCCAGGGCGATTATAAACGAAGGTCTATACCGTCAATTCAGGTGATTCCAGACACCTGAGGCTATTGCAGTTTGCAGACATAGATATATCTGTATTTACGATACATAATGGGTATGGGGATTTAGAAAATCAGTCTCATTTCACATGCAAATTGTTCTTCTACAGATGAAATTACATATATTCAAAAGCCCACAAAAGGAATCGTTAAACCAGTTTTAAATGCTATTACAACTATGCACATATATTGATTTCCATGTGCGCTTGACAGCAATAGTAGTTTATATTTTATAAAATGTGTACCAAGTCCAATTTTGGCTCTGAACAATATTATTTATTACGTTTGGTAACTCCCATATTATAAAAATAACTAATAAACCTATTTAATTATGACACAAAACCGGCATTATCTATTTTACATTACCGAAAGTGATGAACAAAATAATATTGAGATTGATGACCCAATACCATCGACCAAATCGAACAGTCGGTCATCTGATGACCTCAGCGCTGAACCCCTCTCGTGGGAACTACTATTTTAGATGATAAGCGAGCCGATTCTAGTACCTCGTTAAATCAATTCACGAACGATGTTCGTCGTTTACAAGATTATCAACTTCACCAACTATTTGTTGCGAAAATGCTGCGTCATTTATTGATTTTTATCCGAATTAAGATTGCTAGATAGCTTAGTGAACGAACAAAATTCAATCATATCGATTTGCCAAATCAGATACTAGTACTAAGTAGGAAGACAACAAAAAATAAACAATCTACTTTTAAATTATTGATTATTTGGCATAGATTTTATTTCCAATATTTTTTTGCTGTTATTCTTCGACAAATAACTCATATTGTATATCAAACTTTACAAAATTGATAAGCTATCAAATATACTATATTTTAAATCATAAAATTTTGAGCACCAACTTAAAAACGAATATAATATTTGTTTGTAGTTTTATGAAAAATTATTATAGAAAGAAAAACGGACAGGAGGATTATTTTAAATAATTTCAGCTGTCGATAACAGATATATGTATGACGCTTGACAAATCCATTAATCCATGTTTTTGTTGTGAATTAATAAAATTGACAGGAAAAATTAACTTTGGTAGAAAATAAAATTTGATTTTATTTCTGCTTTATGTATTTTTATAAGCAATATAAATATAATCACGTTAGTTTCTGGCTCAAAGTGCTTCAGACATTTATACTAAACAGTATTTTAATCAAATATAATGGCTTAGATAACTATAGCACAAAAGAACGTACATATATAGAACAAAAAGTAAAAGTTGCAAATAATTTTCGTTATTATGTGTACCTATGCAATGCATACTAAAATATTGCTCTTAATATGATTATATCACATTATCTATGTATGGTGTATATTTTTGAATAATTTAAAAAATAATTGTAGATTCACTCTTAAAAGCTTACGTTATTATAATAACATTGAGGAAATCATTATAACTGTAAACGATTTTATTGAACACAGTAATTTTATACAAAATTACTTTTAACCAACTTACGCACATTTATAGTCGTAAGATTTAAAAAAAAATTACTTGCTTTCGTCGCTTGAAACATTTTCTAATGGTTAATTATGTATAACTACGTTTACAAGATAACAAACAGTATAATAATTCAGGTCACTTAATATAAATGTATTTGCATTTGGTGCAAACCCAATAATTTATATAAAACTGTTATTTGATTTTCAAAATATAAATACATGTGGCGTAAATGTATTTTATCCTTTAGAGTACCGTTGCATCTTATAATTCTCGTGTAAAACAAATACAATTTAGCATATTATGATAATACTAAATTAGATACTGATCAAAATTTATATTATTCCTAGCAGTGAAAAGCCTCCTTGATTTTAAGATGGCCTGTATATGTTTTATTACTCTATATTAAATAACTATAATTATTCAAGTACTACTACTACTAGCATTATCAGGCAATTTAAATAATTATCGCGTAAAGACTACATTACGCATTCAGCGTATGAAACGTTCTGATTGCTATTTGAATACAAAAGCATTCCTTTTAAGGTCGTTTACTCCCGATGTTAGTTCTCACGGGTGCTGTTATATTTCTAACAATACGGCGTAGCACTTCATTTTACATCTAGTCTTATTATATTCATATTTATTCTAATAGCTCTGTACATTTTACTTTAATTTGTTTAAACTATTTTATTTTATTTGCTTCAGCTGTTACCACTAGCTTGTGTTTTTAGCGAAACACATATAATATCACAAAAGTTGATACGTTTGTTTCACTAACAACGTTTGTAATAACATTACTTACAGCTGTGACACATTCTACAACAGCGTTGAATAAAATCATAAGAAATTATATATAACATGATCTTAGTTTATTTTTATGTAAAACAAACAAAAAATAACTTGCGTTTTTTTTTTACATTAAAACTTTTCCGGGGACAACATGGTTTAAATTAACATATTTCTTACAAAACTAATTAAATACAAAATGGAATGACACGACAATATTACAAAACATCTTTTTTCTAATTTAAATAACGCTGTTGCTGAAAATCCAATTTATAAAAATGTTGTAATTTCCATAAAAACTTGACATTTTTTGCGGTTCTTTGATTTAAAAATCGATATTGCGCAGTATTTTTTGTAACCATTCAATCGTGTGCTCTTGTGCATGTTGTGCGGTCTTACAGAGTACAGACGCGATATTATTGGTCACGTTTGACAAATTTTTATTTTATTTAGTAAAAATAATTTATATATATACTTCAGCATTTAGACACTTACTCTTAACCTTAATATATTAAAGATACGTATACATTTATCATTGTTAATCAAAAGAACAAAAACGCGTTTTGATACCGTGTTTAGATGAGCATATCAACTGCATAAATCTTGAGACGATCTTGACCTTTGTTTTATAAAAAGCTTAACAATACGCTGGCGTTTTTGAGGTCAGTAAAGCAAAAAGGAACTAACAAAAAACTAAGATTGCTTAATTTTCATATTACAATCAAAATAGTTTCGTCCCACGCTTGGCACTTATGAGGGACTCTTCTAATGTATAGAAAAGAATGTATGTTTATAGCGGGATACAGTTAGATAATAATGACACAGAATTTACAAGAATTCCGTGTCCCACTGGCAGTTAACATACATTACCTACAGAGTATGTGATGTCACACTGTTTATATGTATGTATTGTGTCGAGTATTTCCATACAGTTAGGTTCTGTAGTTGGTGGTATTTACGCCGCTGCTTTTCTGTATAATGTATGGCATCGTTAAAATATATCTGGTGGAAATAATATTATGATTTGTGGCGTCTTGCGCGGGAAGACCCTACGCCAACCTCGTGTCACGCGGGTGGCATAACTTAAATTTATATCTACATTTTATTTATAGATTTATAGATAGCGAGTTAAATTAAAATTATATCGGAAAGCGTGCGTCATTTTATTTGTAAATAATTTAACATTTTAAGCTTCTAATAATTCCTAACAACAACGCCTGAATTGTCTACTTTATTAGTGCGATAAAACGGAATGTGCCCATGCGCAGTGATTATCTTTTCGCTACACTTACAAGGTATCAACGTTATTTGCGACTAATGTTTCTTCTTTTACAACTTGATTTATAAACATTACAGAGGTACGCGAATGTGTGTATGTGTAGATCCAAGCAGGTTTTCAATTCCATTTAGATCGGTAACCATCAATTTTCTTGTTGTTATGAGCTGCAATGTGCATTAAATCATGGCCAACCTGGACCAAGCCTCCTCCCGTGTCTAGTAAATTACGAGTGATTTGTATTGCGTATCCTCTGTGCCACATCCCATACTATATATATATGTATGTACATATATACCCGGTATGTATGGGAGTAAACATATATTTCTAGTCTCATCAGTGAAGATGCTGTTTGTTTGTTTATTTTATTTTTAGTTTTTATTCATTTATAATATTGCGCTCATCGGAATGGCTTCTTGTGGTGTGTTTTTATTTGAAATTTAATCTTGGTTTTTATGATTTTATCTTGTGAGACCTTGAGGCTAATTTTTAATTTCCGGTTATATTACAATTTAAGTTTATTATAGTTTTTTTTTAACACCATAAATGTAAAGCATTCAAATTATCATTAGACAAGCTTAATTTGACAGTTCATATTTATGGTCTAGTAAGAAGTGACAAATCACTGAGGCTAATCTTAAAAAATGCAAATGCAATTTGTTGTTCTTTTTAATTGCTTGCGTAAAAGTACATTTCACGAGATAATTAATAAAGATAAATTGACGACATAATTCTAAAGCACACCCCTTCTATTTTAATATTAGTATATAAATTTTCGTATGAACATAAATCGTAAAAATACACGGACGACATAAATTCAACGATGTAATTTTTCTGTCAACCTATAGGTAGGTTCATTCCCATTTCAGAAATATTTCCAACGGACATAATAAACTTAAAATGTAAACTAACTCTCATCAACAGCAAAAGTAATTGTGTAGTTCAAGTAAAAGGATGGCGCCACAAAGTACTTATGGCATTATACGGACAGAAACGGCAAAGAAAGAGACACAGAGATTACAATTTAACACCCACACACGTGCAAAATAATTCTTATTTACACTCAACGTGGTTGAATCACGCTCAGATAGAATCCTATTTTGGTTTTCCTCTCGTTCTTTTTCTGTCTGGCTTTTATTATTTTCTATACAAATAGTAGATAGCAATACAAAGTAGGTACTTATTACTATTGTTGAAAAGAAAAACATTCCGTGCAAACCAGACCAGCTTAAAATTGTTCTCAAACTTTGCGTATCATATGTTTATTATATTATATATAATTTTTTTATAGCTTCTCTTGATCTTGCAAATTGCAAACTCAACTTTAATTATCATTTAACTCTGCAGAAATTGAACAGTTTCAAACTAAAACAAATTTGAATAAATTTCATATACCTAACTGCCTCTAAATGTATACTAAAATATTTAAATTATAGCTTAAAACTTGTAATCTTAAATTTGAATTTAAAATTTGCCGTACATTAGCTGAAATTTAAAAATTACCGTTAACTAGGATGAATTTGAAACAATACGTAGCGATCAACAATAAATTACAAATAATTTCCATGTTCGCTTGAGCGCCATCTGTTACTCCGAATAACGGCGTTCGCCACGAATTGGGAAACTGTAAATATCGGTCCAACGATTTCACAATAATCCACCATATACACGAGCGTGCCTTCAAGCGATAATAATGTAATTTTCGGTAGACGCTCGCGCGAAATTGGTGTACACCAACCTGACCACCCTCCCCCCCAGTGCCCGTCTCTTTGGTAACAACGGTTGGTGTGTGTAAAAGAAACGACCTTTCTTACTATAGTTTCCGCGTGGGCGCTCGAATCTGGGTCTGCAGAACCACCGGAAGTTTGGCAATGCATCGCGGCGAGTGTGCGCGCGTTCTTCGAAGGCCAACCGCGGTCATCGGCCCCATTCGCTGGAGACTCTTCACTGTCAAGGTCTCCCAGTTGAAGCCGTGCATGCCGCGGTGCTTTGCTTCTACACCTAGATCCAATGCGGGTACCACCGACTCTAATGTCATTTATGACTGTATTCTTGGTGTTGTTTTGTTTTTTATTAAGTAATTGGCGCCACTGATGATGTGAGCTGCAAGCTAAACATGCCACTATTTTTGCATCTACTGTAATTTATTCGCCTGCTCATATTATACACCTACTCTTATCTTGCAATGAATGATAAATGGTCTATAATTATAATTACATCTTTTACAAATATCAACGAATGTGCAAGCACATCTCGATAAACTATAACTGCTTTAATTGCTGACTTGAGATGATTTTAACGATTTTCAAACAAATCAAGGGCACCAAAATATCTTTAATACTTTATTATTTACCCGGGGATTATTAAAGAATGAGCTTATTATTCGCAGACAGTAATAAAATAACAACATTACCTTAAAATCAAAGATACTTATTTTACTGAACAAATATAAATTTTATATACCTATAGGTACAACTTTTACTTTTTCATAAAACTTTAAGTAATAAGTGTAATTATATCGAATTAAATATATGGCAAGCAATGGTCCAAAAAATATAATTTATAGGTAACTAAAAAAAACGAATTGTCTCGAAGCCAAAATAAAACTCCTAAAAATGTAGAAATTAAAAATAATTATATCATTTATGTAATATTGGAAGTAGTCGCGAAGTAGGTACTATTTATCTAAATTGAAAAAATAACTTTGTTGTTACGTTTGAGCGTTTTTTTTTAAATCTATTACATTTTACGAAACCAGTTTATCTCTTCAAAATTTTATTTTCAATTTTCCAAAAAATCTTTTACCAGAATCACCATAATCTTCTTCTGCATAATACATATCGCATATGTACATTAAAAGTTATGTTTATTTTGTAATAAACCGGTTCTGAGAGTTTGAAGCTGGAAAAAAGTAATCTAAAAATATACATGGGTACTTGGGTTGTTCACCTGGTTACCTGAATAAAATCTCCTTTAAAAAAGGAACAAAATGTTCAACCAACAGAAGTATGTTTAAAATTAAAATACCATACAGGTAATTCGGCGTTGCTAATATTTAATATCACTCACAAGAATTTTGTCTAATTATAATTTAATTTAAAAATCTTGTGATTTAATTTTACTGAAGGTTTATTATATAAAAAACAATTGTATTATGAAATTCTTTGTTTTTTAAATTCAATAATTGTGAGAACATTACTAGGATGTTTTCCACGAATTGCTAGTAGGCAATGAACCTATTTCTTGAGGAGTTAATATATATATATATATATATATATATATATATATATATATATATATATATATATATATATATATATATATATATATATAATAGTTGTTAATCACAGGAGACTATATTAGTCATTAAACGCCGCTAATATGTATCATTTATCGGATAAGTATAAATAACTCAAGTAATCTCAAAATGTCTCACATTATATTAGCATTGCTCTAAACCGCTTCCACACAGCCATGTCCATTGTGTATTTAAATATAGTGGTTGCTCTAGTAATTTGCTTGTATTTAGTTAAAACAATCGCGTGATATAGCTGCTTAAATGTCGCTTGGGAAAATGTAAAAGAACCTGTTCGCCACGTTAGTTTTGTTTATTTATCCATTGGTCAACGGCGCTCGAAGCGTTTTCTATAAGTTTATTTATCAGTGTGGCCTGGCCACAACCTTGAGGGTTCACGGTAGAGGTTGGGTTGCGTTGTTCTTGCTGCAAGAATCCTCTCGGGTTTCAATCATTTATTTATCCATTATGTATGGTCAATGGTGTGGAAAACGCAAAGCAACTACTATAAATTGTCTTGGTTGTTTGGTTACACCTATAAACTGGATTGCGGTGGCTGCTGCATCATGTGAACCAATTTAAACCATTTTTAGCAACAGTCACTACGGTTATTATTAGTGTCCGGTACTGTAATACATGGTATTACCGCGTTTGTCGTCATTATTTGTACAAAATATGTTTCTGTTTACTAGCCTTCATATATTATAATCAACAACTAAGATTAAACATCATTTATTGATCTTGAAAGATACTAAATTATATGGTTGCGGTATTGACGGAAGCTTTTTGCTTTAGTCCTCATTTTCTCGATATACATTACATTTATTTTCAAAAAAAAAATAAAATATACATTGTTGTTTTAACTATCAAATAATGTACTTTCTGTTCTAATTGATTGAGTCTATAAATTTATCTAGTTTGCGTGCTGTAATTTAAACATTTTTCCGCATGTTCAATTGTAAATATTAGTTTTGAAAATGTTTTGAACTAACGAGACATGTTGTAATTAGCGTTATGTTAGTGTAGTGACGTAAACGACAGATGTGTGAATGTAATTTAAATTTTGATTTAAATCAACTATCAACAGAGTCACCATAAACACTTAAATTTATAACTTTAATATTTATGATTGAAGCTCTCTCACATTCAGAGCACAGCCATAACGGTAGTGTATTCGTTTAAATTTACATACGGCATAAAAACAGATTCACACCTCAGAGTTAACAACTTTTTTGTTTATTTTATCCTGCGTATAGATTTACCTTTTACATAAAATTTCTGTTTAATAATATAAACAATCATTTTGATATTCTTTGCATAGCACTTAGAGAGAATAATAATTTTTTAGTAGAAAAAAAAACAAATTGACATTGTTTTCAATTTATTACTATGTCTAAAAACATTTCTAATATTATTATACCTATTGTAAAATAATTGAATTTCCATAGAAACAATTATTACTCATATTTATCTTATATCAAATAACGTATTGTTCTCAAATGTTAAAGTAACTTTTTATGAACACGTCTGTTATTTTAATTTTAAGCTTTACCATAAAACAGACACAAAGTTTTCAGGTCACATATATTTATATGTACGTAAAATCTATTTGCAACTATTATTTATACGCGATAAAACTTTATTAGTTAATTTTACGTTTAATGAAAATAGGATTTAATTTAAGTTGATTAACATTTTTATAGCTTTATACAATTACTTTTTTAACAACCTATTCGGCAAAACAAAAAGACGGCTATAAATTGTACATAGCTATACTGAAAATGTATTTATGAATTATTATTTGTTGCTTACGCTTATTTACGTTAACAATTCCTTTTAAAATTAATTTCGTGCTATGCGTGAGAAGAAGATATTAAAAAGATTCACTTAACTCCAAGCCTTCGCTTATTTAATAATGTTTTCATTCGTGTAATTTAAGACCTAAATAGAATAATAATTTACAATTTTTATTATTTCGTTACTAAATATTTTTATATTGGTAACATTATTTCCAAACTATAAACAATTGAATTATTTACAATTCAGTCACAAGTAATACCTATAAACAATATTTTTAACGTTATTAATTTATAAATAAAATTATATTTCGCATTAAAAGTGAAAACCACACAAACATATTTAATTTTTAACCATTTATCGTCAGATCGTAAAGTAAGCGTTGAGAGATATCAACAAGTGGTGAGGACGGTAACCCGTTCATATTAACGCAATTAAATGCGCTTCACACTTACAGAGTTATTACTGTAAGCAGTTGGGTGTGAAATATATTTACACATTCAATATATATAAAAAAAATGAAAACAGTTTGTCGTCTCCGGGAATCAAAGGTAATAATAAGACCGGTGTGCCGCACACCGCACTCGTACCACAGGACTTTGACCTTTCTTATAAACATGTACTTACGACAACGACAGATTCTATATAGGAATTGAACGTTTTCTTCCGGTGTGATCTCATACTATGAGAAATCGATACCACATTGATTATCTTTTATTTTAAATTCGTTCAAGTTTTTTAGACGAACATGACGTAAGATTATAATCATTATCATTTCGTTTGGAATGCTGTAGTCTTTGCTTTTTACGTATATGAATCATAAACCATAGCTTTAGGACCATAATAAATAGAGTACGCTGTTAACTTTCATAGCGGAAATTTGCATTTTTAAAATGCAAAAAACCAAACTAAAATGTCAGTGTTTTATTTGGTTTGGAAGAATAGTTGTTGATGTGAACTTAAGTAATGTTTGGAGTATGAATAAGAACACTCACCGATTTGATAAAGCAAGAACAGTCCTAGTGTTGAGTAAACTGTCCAAGATTTAGAGAAAAACACAAAAACACTTCACTAATCACAAAATAATCTAAGCACTGTATCAATGTGAGTCTATTAGTAAACCACGTAGTGTATATGTATATATATATATATAAACTCGACTAGTCGAGAGCCCCTGACCCTGACTTAAGTCGAAATGAGTGCAGTCACCGGTGTGCGTCTTGTTTTATATATTTGCTCCTCGCGCCGTTCTTCCTGCACGTTGATTGGACTCAGTGGTTGTATCAGCACATCCCATTGGTCGTTCGGTTAACTTTTTGCATGCTTACTGAGTACGATTGTCTTAACAGTTATGTGTATGTTAACTGAGTAAAGGTGTATTGTCGCTTCAGAGATTCCACTTTACGAATATTTTCGGTGAAAATTAAGTGAATCATTCCGTTTGACATCAGAAAGATGGAAAAAATTGTTTAACCAATTCGGTTTTGGGTGAACGCGTTTTTATAATGGATAACGGACAACCATTTTTCGGATATTGTGGTTTATGTGAACCAGATCTTATAACATGTTCTATGTTAGTGTAGATTAGTATAATACAGTGGTAAACGTCGTTTCCAAGAAAAAACTTATTCACTGTAACAACATTGATACCCTACATCTACTGTACAAAAAAGAAGAGTATATAATTAGCAAAATAGGTTCAAAAAGCTATTCTTATTTATTATCTTCTTCTTTACGCAACCAAGAGTTTTTTTTCTTCCTTCTATTATTATTCTCGCTTTTCGTTCTTTTCTCCGACATAATAGTTATAGACTTCTACGTGAGATGAATCCATTAAGCAATCAAAATATGTCAAACAGTTTCCATACATACATATATGTATGTATTATAAGTATAAATAAATGAATGGTGAAGCTTCATGGGAAGATTTATTTAAATAACATTACTTTAATCATAATAATTGCAATACATACAGTTTAATTTGTTTAATGCAAAAATGGTGGCAAAATATACATAAATTCCATATTAGCGTGAATTTTTCGTAATTAGTAGTTTATTTTTAATACCAACTACAATTATGAAATTCTTGTACTATAATTTCATTCGACTTAGATGCCAAATTATCCTAACTTACAGTATATGCATATGCGAGCATCGTGTGAGAATGAAGAGTGAACCCATCATGTAATGCACCCAACTTTAAAACATCATTACATTGTTTGGTTGTGCATAACCACGAATGTGGTAAAGAAATTTCTCATGGGAATTTAAATAAACTGTACTACAAATAAATTGCATTTTAATAGAAAAATAAACTACTAACCAAAACCTTTGCAATCTATACATATGTATGTATATATAGTACATGATAAACAAAAGTAATACACATACCGAAATGTGCAACTTACCAATTTGTCTACAATCTGCAAAGTGATTTCTTGCAAAAACATTTAAACTCTTTTATAATAACAAATACGTTTTCGCAAAGTTATATACCTACCATATCTAAGTGCCAAAATGATGTTATTGCGTTTTATTGAATTTATTTATAAATAATGAATTGATTGAAAATTTATTGGCAAAAAAGTATAGCCTGCAATTTTGTATTTTTAATAACATTTATGAAGTAGTTTGTTGCGTGGAATTGTCCAGTTTCTAAGAAAAGTTTAATTACTTATGATTTGAAAAACATATTTGTATGCTAAAGTTATTTTATTAAACTGGTTTAAGTCAAGTTTTTATTATTGAAGAAATTCAATGGTTGTTAAAAATAATGAAAAATAAGTTGTGCTTGAACTAGTTTTGAATACAAAGCAATGTAGTTCATTACTGTAATACAGTTCCCATCGAATCAAGTAATTATGTAAATCTTTAAACATCTGTAGCTCTGTGCATTACTAGTAAAGAAGCAAAGACTTACCATAATTATAGTTGAGCGAATCATGAAGCAATGCTATTGAATTCATAATCATTGTGAATCTAGTTTCATAACAATGATTTTTAATAAATTTAATATATGTAGGTAAAAATTAAATAAAACATCTAGAATTATTTCTACCCTGATATAAATTGAAGAGGGAGAAAAAACGTCTTATTTCATTTCTACTTATAAATTTACCACACATGAGTGGACGATTTTAATCAAAATATTTCCTCTATTTTATTATTTCGCATTTTAATACAAAACAAGAATATGTTTTGCCACTAATTTGAAATTAATCTAAGTTGAAGAACTTCCGTTGACAACACGATAAGTAATTAAAAGTAAGATCAAAAGTCTTAGAGAGAATATAATTGTCTTGAGATAAGAATGACTGCATTAATTCCTCGCAATCATTCCATTTGTTTGTTTTTTCATTACTCTGACTCGCTAAGAAATTAATTTTTTATCTTCTCTGTTGTTCGGTAGATACTTTTGCTTTAATGTATTGCAGAGTATATAGCGTACTGTGACAGTTTGATGTTTGATTAAAAAAAATGTGAAGAAAGAAAATGTAAATTAGTTTATAAATAAAAAATCGAGCGTAAAGTTTAATTTCGCTTTTGAAATCAGAAGCGATGCAACAGTTCGTGCGTTGCCGCATCTGTAACAACCCAAGCCAGCACCAAGTACGTTATTGTGTCCTCATTTATTATTACTGGTCTGCAAGTTCAATGGTATGTTCTAGATGATGGGTATACGGTGCGAAGGACGCGTTACGCGAACATGAACGTGAACGTGAAATATATCCAAACGCGTGCGTCTGTGTGACAGAGAGAATAGAGTAGATCGTGTGCTGGTTTGACTGCATTGTTTAAATCTCCAAATGGATATTGTTCTTTTTCAATGATTGCCAGGAAATGGACAGTTGTCACTCTCGTGCACCAGTCGCACTCGCAGTACAATACGATGTTGAAATCGTTCTCGTTTTGTTCTACGTAGAAGTAATTTCATTTAGTTTATAGGTCTATTAACTTTTCTCACTTTTTTCCGTTTGCATTTCGCTTTTTATAAAGAGATTTTGATTTCAACTAATCATGTTTTTCCGGTGCTATTTTTAGAAAATATGCTTCACCAAAATTTCGTTATATATTCAAATAAAATCGCTTTTAATCAAGAAATATTTTTATAAACGAACATACGATGAAATTATTTTTAAATTTCGGCTTTTTTTTCGTTAATTAAAAATATTAAAACATATCACACTGTATACAAAAAATTATAGATCTGCTTTGTATTTTATTATATATTCACGTAAATATTGTAGCTATGTGAATTAAATCTTGTAAATTAAAAAAAGCATACTCCTACTTTGCAAATTACTTTCGCTACCAATAAATGTTCACTTTTACCATTCATGTTCAGCTTTAAAGATTTTATTTTTCTTTTTATAAAGATTTTGATAACGCCTACACCCGGGTATCTTTTGGGGATTCTTTTCAGAAAATGTTAATGCAATTACGGATGATTTAATGAGACGTGAACAACATTTTTAACGAAACTTTACCAAGTCACGCTAACTTTCGTTTTCACAACGATTTTATTAATTTTCTACTAAAATTCGCTGGGCGGCTTAATGGTTAATTATAATAAAAACAAAGTACATATACGGTTGTTGCGTACTTAGTTCTAACGGTACTTACACATCTTGCAAACAAAACGAATAGATAATTATGTAAGTATTGATTTCCTTATGATTTATCTCGTACATCATAATCATACATCGAAATCTTCTATGCGGATACTATCTTTACACAACAGTACACACTTTTATTTTTATCAATTCCGAACGCTACGCATAACTACTATAGAATTTTTACTATTATCTCTGAACTCTGGTGTGATTAGAATTTCTCAGAACTTAGTAATAATTGCCGGAAAATATTCAACATTTTTCTTTCTGGAAGGATGTTATATAATAGCGAAAATCTTATTTATAATCTCCTAGCTAGAGATAAGTGCATATATTATAAGTTCAAGTTCTGTGGGAAGACTTAAATTTATAATAAGAAAATGATGTATTGTTTTGCACCAAACCGATAATGTATATCGTTCCAAAACACTGCATTTGTAAGCTATTCATCCACATGTTCCTAGATTCAGATGCATGATGTTGAATTGCTTTTGCGCAGACGTTTCAGCATAACTTATGTATGTACAGCATATATGTTTATGTTGATATATGTTCAACACCGGGCAACGGGCTCGGTTCGAGTCGAAGCTGTGATATCTTTCAAAGACGCTGAATACAAATTTATCCGAGTGAATATAAAATCGTGGATATGGGTGGTCTTTGACATTTTAAAGATTTTCTTCTGAATCCCTATTTGAGGATACATTCAAATTTTGACAAGTATATTTATTATGTATATATGAAGTCTTCTTTTATAAGCTATACTATTCACAAAAGAATGACATACAATATCGCCTTCTATGAACTAGTATTAAATTAAGAACAAATCTTATTTTTAACACTGGAAGATATGCATATTTTTTCAATATTTCTAAAAGTTTGGGAAAAGTATCTTTAAAAAAATCAATTAAAGTTATAAAAACGATCAATTTTAGCCCAAACTATAAAACTAACATAGATAATAATAATAGAAGTGAATAAGATCGTCCAAAAAATTCAACGAACCTTTTAGAACAAGTTAAGGAACGAGGGAGGCCGTGAGCAGCCGTCTATACTTCAAAGTGTACACGTACCTACGCTACGGTTGACAGTTGTTATTTTGTTCTTACTAAACTTAAAAAAAAAGTGTTTATTATCGCGCTTCTTATATGTCTTTTGGTGTTAAAAGTTAGCTAATATAATGATAATTGATATTCAGTAAAGTTTATAGTGCTATCTGATAGAATGAATTAGATTTTTCGAAAATATTTCATTTCTACACCTTATAGGTTACATGCATGGCGTGACAAGGCATGACTATCTCAGATCATGTACTTCGCTTACTAAATTCTTTTATTATTTTAATGTTTTTATTTATTTTCGTTAACTTTGAGTTCAAAATTTAATAAATAAATATTAAAAAGTTCGCGTGGGGTGTATTAAAAAATGTTTAAATAATAGCCATGATTACTAATGTATTTGCTAATGTTATAGGGCCGACCAATCCACAACAAACAAAGTGCTTTAAGAAGAAGAAACGTGAGTAATTTTTTTATTATCCCGCATGTGCTATCTTTATATTTCCCAGTTTATTTCTTTCTGTATTTATTATTGTTTATATGTATATCTGTATGTACCATCCGATCCGCAAACAAGTGATTTATATTTTAATATTTCCGTGAGTGTTGATCATTTAGTGAAATGACTACGTAAAATATTTGCCATTCCCTATAAAATAGTATTGAAAGTATCTTAAAAATAAATTAACATTTCCGTTTAAAAGTCTGTGATAGTGAAAGTGAGTGTTTAATAATTGTAGTAAATTCATGAATAAAAATTGTGCTTCTGAGTGATTAAAAATAAATGAAGCCGCGAAATAAAATCTAGTGCAATCATCAATGAATCGCTGCCAAGAGGAACAACTAGAACTTCAGCTGTGGTATAGGAGAGGAACAAGTATTGGATTTGGATTTGGTGAGTACCATTTATTGTACTTCTAATATATCGTACTTCGTGCGTATCAGGCAGTGATTTTCTACTATAGGATACAAAATGTAAAGAGAATCCACTGTCTTCGGGTGTATGTACCTATTGTAATAATGCTTCTTCTTCTATCTTCTTCTAACAATTTCTGAATACGGCGTATTCAGAAATGGTTAAACAACTGGGAAATATAAATTCATTCATTCAAGTTAATCAATTACTTTTTTAATTAAATGACATTAATTAAAATTAATTAAAATAACATAAAATAGCACATGCCCAAAAAACAATTTTTAACTTTGGAGAATAACTTGTTCCAAACCACCCCTGATAATTGCAGAACCTGATGAAGTGGTGGTTGAAGCAATTCAACCTTACCATGGTTCATTTAACTTCTTTAAACAAATGTCTGCATATGTATGAAACACGAGCTTTGGTTTCAAATATATGCGGTAGCACCTGCCCCCTTACGGTTAGAGCAAGTATTTTCTTCAGTTCCTTCTCGTTTCGTTTCGTTTCGTTCCGTTTATAAATACACAGTCCTCCTTGTCATCGTTGGAGCAACCACCGTTGGACTTCTAGACAACAACAGCAACATGAAGACCTTTTGTATCGATATCGCGTACTGTCCACACACACAGAGGCAGTTCTGCTCCGGGAGCAGATCGTTGTTGTTGTTGATCGCGTGATATAGATTCTCGGGTATTTGTATGCATTCATTCTAGTTGGGTTTTTAATTCGGTTCTCGGGTGTTTTTGGGTGGGCGGTTCGTGATTCAAGTCATAATATAACGCTGATATCATTAGGTGTGACTTCATCAATATGTTACCCGATTGTTGTACTTTTGACTGCGTCACTACACGTCGATCAGCATCTGATACGAGTGCTGGAGGTACTAAGTATATGCTCTCGTCTTGGGGGTCTGTTGTTCACTGGCATGCCGCCTATCGTAGCTTCCTTCTGTGTCCTGCTTCGCGTGAGTAACGTGTTCGTATAACGTAAATCTGCTGGCGGTTGTGGACGTGCCTTAAGGTTGGATATACCGATATGGTGGTCATTGCCAGTGACACGGATGGCCTGGGGTGCGGTGTAAAAAGGTACATTAGCTCGTGCATGTGCAGGGTCATAAGTACACAGTCGGTTAAATGAGATGGGTGGCACTTGTTTATATTGGCGCGTTGTAAACAACCGACTGACGAATCGTCCAAGAAAGCCCATCCGTACATTGTACGATGTACGGTGGGTGCCCGGTGTCTCTGGAATGGTACGAGTCTCTCTACTGTACGACCAGGGTGCAGTAGTGTTAGCACAAGTGCCGAACTGGGTTCACTGGGAACCGGATTGATTTGTTGGTTGGTTTGACCATTCCGTTTGGTCATAATAATAAAAGCTCGAAACACTGGGCCTGCCGCAGGAGCGAGGTGGGCCCCCAATAACTAACTGTACTTTCACACTTTCAGATTTAACGTTTTTCGGACGTCCCAGTCCTGGTTAACTGGGTGTCCACCTTTTAAAGTATTCGCAGTGTGTGAGCAGACTTGCACACTGCACCCTATCTATGGCAGTTCGCCTTCTAATCCAAATTTCTTTCAGATATGTTCTTATAGGTGTAACATTGTGTCGTACCCAATGTTACAATACATCATACATGCACAACACAAGATTGTGTGTGCCCCGTGCTCAGAAGCACAAATTAGATTAAATATCTCAAATAATAGGTAGGGGTGGGAATATCTTCAAATAGGTAGGGGGTGGGCATTGTTTCAGTTAGGTAGGGCCCCCGCCGGAGTACGTTAAAAAATTAACTGATTTTTAAACGTAACCCCATGGAGTTTACCTTGACGTGGTGGCGGGGCTTAAGCTTCCCTCACTAATGTTCATATTAATTTTATTGTTTAATTAAAAATCACAATGTTAAATGCATTTATAATTTATGATTAGTGTGGGATGCAACCAATAAACTCCAATCGCGGTAATTTTATTTACAAATAGTGTAGTAATTTACCGATTACTACACATTTGAAAAAAAAATTTAAACAAAAGTTGTGTATAATATTAATATCTTTCATTTTGAATACTAGTATATTATTTTTTGTAAATGCAGCCGTTTTGGAGATATTTTTGTTAAAATTTCGAGCTCTAACATTTTCATGATTACAATACTTCCTTATATAATATACATTCGTATAAGAAAGTAAAAATATATGCATATTCTTGTTTGGAAAAAAATACCGTTACATAGCTAATAATAATGATACAGTAACAGTAATATTGTTTCTTCATCTCTGTAATTTGCGTATATACAAATCATAGTATATATTTATCGACATTTATATGTTTATGCATATACGACTATATAGTGACATTTGTCGCAAAAACAAGGAATAGTATATCCACCATATACAGAATGTGGAAATGGCGATTCGTATACAAATAACATATCCCTTGGACATGACACTAACCAGCGGACCAAACAATTTATACTGGATTATCTTTACGACCGTTGTTGACAAATGTATGATCGGGTCAAGCATATTAGCGTTAAATACTTACTTAATCAAATAATCGTAAAGATAGGAATGAAAGAGAAAATATTTTGAATAAATTTCAACTTAATATAATTTTATTTTAAGGAAAAAAAAAACATTTAATTTAATTCTAGTTCAGAATTAATTTATTATTTAAACATTTCTAGTAAAATATCTACTTTGAATATTACAATAATCCTTTTCATAACAAATTTTGCTTGTCTCCTTACGACAAAGTCTGCATGGCATAAATTGTATTTCTAAACTTCCTTTTTGAACAACAGTGCCTTCAACATAACTTTAATCCAAACTTCGTAAGTAGGTACCTATCACCAGTGTTTGTATTGTTCAACTGTAATCAGGGTCGGACATTTACATGAAAATGTGTGCGAACTTATCTTCTTTAGCTAGGTGAACAATTAGATGCAAAATGTGCGTGTGCATGTGACAGGAAAGTGTTCTTGATCAACGGTATATACATATATACCATGTGGTGTGACATCAATGTACAACACGACAAACTCTTTGTCAATGTAATTGTCATCACTAAGAAGACATTACTTCATCGATATTGAATACGTGATACGATGTTCACACCTCTGTATAAAAAGTAATATGATTGATCTTCAGTTATTTCTTATATCTGATTGAATTATCTTGGTTTTTGTTTGGTTTTTCTTCCGATGCAGTACCATGACTTTGGTGTGTGTCATATAATCTATTCCACTATGGATTCAAATCGGTACTACGATTAATATAAGATTTATCAAGAAATTTAAGTTTTCGTTTAATAAATAAATATCTAAACTGTTCTAATTGTTTAGAAGTAATTATTGCATATATTGACGAATATGTCAAGGTTAGAAATTAAATTTGAAAATATTTTTAAAACACAAATTTGTTTTTTATGGTAACAATGATTATACTTGATATATCCAATATGAAATTGACTAGAGACAGAATTGATTTGTTTTTTTGTAAATGTAATTTAATTTTAATATTGAAATATATTTATTGGTGTTTTTGTTACAAGGATGGGACCAATATACATTGTTCTTCAATTTTTATTTTTTTTGTAAAATGTTACCCATATTAGTTTATATAAAAATCTTAAATATACTATAAGAAATATTGAGTTGAGTAGATGATATGTTATGCGAAGATTTATTGTTTATAAGTCATGGAGTGGCGATGAAAAAAAATTCAATACATTGTTGACTTAACCATGAAACAATAGGATTACAAAGAAGCCAGCAATAATAAATCACTGCGTGTCAAGAATATGGTAACAGTCACTTAATTCTGCACTAGGTTATAAATCACTTTAGGTTTGTATTACGATATGACGAAAGTGAGTATCACTTGTCAAATAAACAAAATTCATGTGGATACAAATTGCAAAGTAATAGGAGTGATAGAAAAAAAATCTGTAGCACACGAACAATTAAGGGTTTAATTAATTAACTGTTAATTTAACATTCCACTATGAGACAGTGACTCTCTCAATTTTCGAAATACATGTTCCGGAAAGACGACATGTGTTCGTACGGTACCAGGACGGTTCATGTATGCACATACATTCAAACATATACGACGGAAATATCCAGGAAGTTTTTTTACGCCATGGATACATGCATATCTATCACCGCGTGTAATTCACACGAAACTTTAAACTTATATACCAATTGACAAATCTTTTTCTTTTCTTTACCTTCCCCTTCCAAGTAGGTTACTAAATTCTAGATTTTACTATAATCATAATTCCAGTTGATGAGAATTATTACTTAAAATATATATATACTGAAAATCGTTTTTTGTAACTTTAATGGCACAGATTCACATTTGCTATAAATAATTCCGTTTGGAAACCAATAATACAAATTAACTGTTATTCCAGGTTAGATTATTATCTATAAAGGATTCAGTTCATTTATTTCATAATGTGTTTTTCGCGTGTACCTATATAGATAACTGAAAATAAATATGAAAATTCTACCGTATTTTCCAAAGATAATCGTGAAATAATTTGTATAATTATTCAAAACAATCATTGTTTATTTGCTAAAATATATGTATTTACGCAACAATTACTTTGAGGAATTCTGTTCTTCTAAACCCAATGATTCAATTTACTTTATTAAAAATCTACAACTGTTAATTTAAATTTGTTTTTGCTTACCACAATATTATTTGTACAAGCTAAATATATAGCGCATAAAATAGGTGCCATTTAGACAAATTGAACTTTTGAGCATTTTAAACTCAAATATATTCTGATTTAGAACACAATTTAATGTAATAAATTGCAAATATTTCGATAGACTTAGCATATTTACAACGTAAAATATTTAAAATGTACGAGCACTTAATATTAAAAATTGTATAAAAACGAAATAACTTTGGTCTTTTTGGAATTTCCATAATGAAATTCAGAAAAATGTTACCTGAAGATAAAGATTTATTTCTCCGGCCAATCTAATAGATCACCAAAAGACTTGGTATGCGTGTTCGGGGAGCGTGCGTGCGTGCAATATTAGCAACGTGACGACGCGCGTTGTCACTAGTGGTGACGTAGATGGTGTGAGTGTGCGGTTACTGGTGATGGTATGGTTTGGCTGCACTAGTCACAGTTGCGAACACTGCGGTCGTACACCTTGCGACAGTTGTTATTTTCGAGATCATGTTCCTTTTCATCAAGTTAGAGTTGACGGCTGTCGTAATGAGTACCGTTTCTTTTCTAGATTTGAGATTAACGATATTTGTACTCGTGTTGTTCACACTGAACGCATATACGACACTTTATAATTATAATTATTATAAATAAAAACTTATGAATGAGACAATGATGTATTTACTGTCTGAAGATATAAGCGTGAATAGTTTATAATATTTCATGGAATTCCAATTATTAAATAGACTTAATTATTATTCTAAAATAACATTTGAAGGTTGTAGAACCACGAATTTGGCGTAGCCAATCGACTAAAGATTTCACAGGCGATAATAAGCCTTTTGTTATATGTCGAACATCTATTATATATGTATTTAATATTAAAATTAGAAAATACGTTTATATTTTCGTACGACGATAGAAAATATAATTTTATTAAATAATATAATGTTGCACCCTTTTCCCAAAACATATTTAATTTGCAAGAAAATGTTGTAAGCACTTAAGAAGTGATGAGTTTCCTTGATACCACTCTTATCTGCGCTGGCGTAAAAGTCGTTTAAAGTTAATATTATAAAATTCAATTCCGGTGAAGTGGAAATGTTAAGTCATCGGAAACTAATTCAAACCTTCCATGTATATAAGAACACGTAAAACTTTGAAATTTATTTTTCTTGATTCGCCAGTTTCGATTCAACGTGAATTATCGGCGTTCATTCTGCCTTGTTTTTTATCCAACTCTTCTGTCTTTTGATATTGATGTTCTTTCAATCGAGCGCTTGAAAGGTTGAACTGAGTATTAAAACTAAATCATAAAATTAACTTTATAATATCAGCAGTACTTTGAAGTTGACTTTTCAGAAAAAAACAATAAGCTCTATTAGGCAACTCAAATTAATATATGGTAAACTAGAAGCATTAGTGATGGCTTTGATTTAATTTCTTTGTATATATTTTTTTGGAAAACATTTTTTTTAAATGTAAAATATCAGAGTATGTTAAGCAATAACCAGAAGATGAAAATGTACTTCAGCCATGATGTTACGTGTAGGTAAATCTATTAAGAATAATAATGAATAGCATTCGAAGAATGCAAATATGTTGATGTGTAAATAACCGTATTATAAAGTTCCGTTCAACATAGATGGCGTTTAAAAAGCATTAATCGAACATATGTTCGACCTGGATTTGTTTTTAATAATTTTGTTTGATTGTAAAATGCGAACGGCCTTCAGCGGTTAGTGCGGTCTGTTACGGCCTATCTGCCCTGCACTAAAAATAAAATACACCTTTACAGCTAGCTGGACTGTGAAATGTCTTACACCGCACATGCATAATAATCTGCATATTGCCATTTGTGTATAGTAAGTGCATTCGCAGAACATGATTTGATGTGTACGATGTTTACTTTACCGTAAAATCATTCGCTTTTTATTGCTAATAAGATTATCAATGCGTTAATGCACTATACGTTCATTAGTGGTGGAATAATTAATAAATGAAGTTTATTTTTTATTTTTTAAGCAATTTATAGCGTTTACACACAACTAATTCATTTTAAGTGGATAAGATTTTGTTTAAAACAAATTTGCATATCAACATATAAATGCTTTCATATCTCTAACTTATTTTATGTACGACTTTTTTAACAATGTAACACTACACCCACGTATTTCGCTTCCTGTCTCTCTTGGATGCGCCACAAATACTTCTTAATAACTTCATTTCCTCAGCAGTCACACCTTTTTATTTAAATGCATTCTTCAGTCATATTATTAATTCCAAAGCGATGAAATGAATCAAATAAGACATAGATTCCTTTAGTAAATGATGAAATCATAAATCGTCATAAAATTACTAAGTTATTGAAAACTATCGTTAAATAAATTCTTCCCACACAAAGAAGTATTCAGAGATAGCTATTATATTATATCTTTTTACGTAAAATTGATAACGTCGGGTTAAGATCGTGTATATAAACACATGTTATTTTAAAATAAAATCTAATTCAACGTTCACGTATACATAGGTGCAATTGTCCAAGTTTCAAGAAACTATCGTCTTCGATAATGTCTTACTATTATTTCATTCTCGGAACATTACATGCTAATAGATGTGGAAGTGTGAATGCTTTAAGGTGCAACGCAACGATATTAACGTAAACTATCAAAATTATAGTCCATCAAACAGAGACGTAGCGCCAGTTTTCTGCAAATTATACCAATTCATACATTGATACGCGCAATTTGATCATCGAATCAGTTATTTCAAATCGATTACCGTAAACGATTTTAAATTGCCAATTTATCGCCAATTATCGCACATGTTATCGTATATAGGTGATTTGTATATACATATATTTTTATATTTTACTGATTTGAAACAATTCCTTCAAATGGAATATAACATGCATTGTGGTATGTTGATATATTCGACTGGCTCATTTGGCATTCTATCTTAGTAGCTTCAGTATTCAAATCATCATCCACCACCATCGTGTGTTGTATGCGACATATTTTAGTGTTCGCACGCGTGTGATGCGTGTTATGTAAGTGCTAGGTAAGACGATCGTAAGTCTACGCACGTAACATGAAACATTCACGAAAACCTGGTGGCTTAGCGTGGGAGTGATGTGTGTCGCATATCGACAGGTGACATAGTTCTCATATGTGTAACTGTATCTGATATACTTTGACAAGCGCGCGACTATTGTGAGGAAAATATTGAAGATACGTTAGCAAATAGTGTACACTGATGCGACATATTATAGTATGAAATTCGCTGTCAAATTTCAGTTGATGTGCTTTTGATAATACAATTTTGTTCTGTTATCTTTTGTTGAATCAGATGATATGTTTTTGATGGCTGAGATATCTTTTCTTGCTGTATAGATATTGCTTGTAGCTGGATATGTTTTTGGGTCATACGTATTTATGAAACACTTTAGTCTTTCAATTATTTGATAAATACATAAATTTTAATAAACTGTTTTAATATCAACATACCATGGTATGGCCTGTGGTGTAACATAATACTAACTGTTATATAGGGATTATAAAATATTTATAATTTCGCAATTTATGTACATATATTAACAAAACAAATTGTATTAAAAACATTGTTTTCAACCATATGCTAACTTGCTTTAAGTGCGCAACTGTACAACTTTACATTTGATAAAATATATAATTAATTAGAAGCAAAACAATTCTCAAAGAATTGATTGTTTAAACTTAGTTAAAACTTCATTTGAACTCAATCAACACAATGAAATTACGTTGAGTGAATATACTGTAGCTATGCATTGAATCGGCAAAAACATTTAAACTTTGTATTATTTTTTTTTGTCATTGCAATCTTTCAATTAATCAATACTTTATGCAGCACCCAATCAGAATTCGTGGAGTGTTCAATGGTTGTTCCTAATACGTACCTAGAAATGTCGCTTTTAAAACTTGCACGTTTCCGAGTTTCAAGTAGGAAATGTATGAAAAAGAACTGTGTGTGTGTGTGTGTGTGTGTCTTTGCATGATTGTGCAGTTGCAAGAAAGCAGGCATTCTAGCATGCACTTCAGAAGTCAGTCATGCATGACCTCCACGCCGTCCACCCGCACCTGCACCCAACCCTATTGATATTGACTTCTATAGAAAACATCTTCGTTACGAAACCGACACATCATGTATGATAACTGTAGTTCACTCTTGCGTGTGAAGTTTATCTAACAAAATAATAAAAACCACTCGGTTGCCACGTGACAACATTTTAAGAATCTGATGCATAAAAATCACTTTTACATTCTTACAGGAAGAAAAACATATTTGCATATAGCAATGTGTTGAAAAAGTAATTTATTTCAATTTAACTTCCATCTTTATCAGAGATTTCCATCGCAAGGTGTCACAATGCCATTTGTTATTTCTCGAATATCTATATTGTAGGTATCTATTTTTAATCTTCGTGAGCAAATATTTGCTGACTTTTAATCAAGATTAATTAAATTTACGATATAAAACCAACCTCACTCGTTGCCATGTCCGTTTACTTCTGCGGTGGTCTACGGAAATTCCTTGAATTATTTAAAATTCAAGGAGATAGACGACTATACTTTTTAACAATCCTTATTTTTAACCGTACATTTAAAATACTAACATATAAAAATGTAATGAAGCTTTTAGTGAATAATATTAATTTTAATCATTTGATATAGAATAAAAGATATTTTAATTACTACAGCAGCAGTTATCATTCGCAGATTGTTTAATTAGAATTGGGATACGAAGAAATTAGCGAAAATAATTAGTTTCACCAAGCACGACGTTGGCAGATATCCTACGCAATTCTAGGCTTGACACAACCTAGTGTTCTATCAATCTAAGTCCATGAGATTTACTCTATTAAGGAAAACTCGGACATAGTACAATTAATTACCTGTTAGCAACAACAACTGAGTTGAACCGGAGCTTAGGGGAAGCCGAGGACGAGTTATTTTGTCGTCGTATTAATTTGCTATTTTTCCACGAAATGCTCGGATCATATAATCCTTATTTGTTCGTTAGACGTTGAAGTAATTAATTGCAACTTGTAACGGCTACCGGGAGTAGTATTTCTATATACATATATTTATTTTGACGCACAGCTTTAATTTTTATCGAAAGGTCACCTCTAAGCTCTACCGTAGACATTTGCTATTACGAAAAGTCACTACGTATCAAAAGCAAGTCATGGACCATAACAGATAATTACAAAAGATTGTAAAATGTCAATCGGTTTTAAAGTTATAGGCAGGAGAGCACGAGCGATATTGTAATTATATTTTCACATTATTGATTATTTGTCAGCCATATTTTTTATAATTGATGTGCTTGTCAAACCAAATTAATTAATGGTTATATATATATTTTTGAAATCCCAGTAAATTGATTTCAAAGTGTTAAACATTTTTCACTCCTATTGATTTTCAATTAACTCATATAAAAATTGGCATGGCTAAATATTAACAGATTAACAGATAATTTTAGTAAAGAAATTCAAAATTATACTTTCATAATTTCTTATATTTAGTATAATTCGCATATAAATGAGCTGGAAATTAAATTTGCCATTAAAAGACTGTTATAATGATGAAAGTAACGTAGTTAAGTAAAATTTACGGTAAATATATGCTAGTGAAAAGTGTAATAGAGTTTTTTTGTTGGCTATGTGTACATATACCATGTTAGTTAACGTTGTAATTGTACCTACATACATACATGTATCTTCAATACGTTGGTTTCTGGCGCCTGTGGCTTGATTAACATAAACACACCAGCACCACATCTTGCGGCATCGTGCGTATTGCTGTCGTACACAAACGCCATCGAATATCGTTAACATACTCTGGTACACGGGTAGATACGAGCTGAAATTACCTTGCTGGTTAATTAACGGAAAATACTAGGTATCCTTCTTTAGAATACCTACCAAATATCATTTATCATTCTTAGTACATGTGAGGTTTAATACTACTATTATTTAAGGGTGCGTACAATCCTGTGGCTCATTATAAATCATTCGACGTCAAATATATTCCTCTTATTATCCTTCTTGTTTTCAATACAGTGATTCGTCATCATTACACATTGCTATTCATACATTTGTGTTTTGCAATTGATGTATTCTTTTATGTAGTAAGATAAAAACGTATAAGCTAATCTTAGAATTGTCAATACGAATCCATTCGGAAGGATAATTCATTCATTTGTTTTACCTTTTATATAAGTATGTTTAAAGATAAAAATCAACTATCAAATATATATTTTTTAAATTTTTTAATATCAAAATGAAAACATTGTGAATCAATACGTCTCCAAGATATTTACTGCTAGATATAATGGAGTATATAAAGTCAATAAAACTGAAGAAATCACGTACTTTTATAAGAGAATATGAGAAATGCTTTCAAAGAGAAATAAACATTGTAAGTAGACAATTTCATCTAAATGGCATGAGGAAATATTGCGTTTTTCGATAATGGTTCAAAGTTTCAATTTACCCTTCTTACTTTGAAACTAGTTTTTTTAAATTTCCCACTATATTGCACTATTACCCTATCCATAGTGTGCTTCCGATAAGGATACCTGTTTCCTTCGATATACCTGTTTGGTTGACACGTATTGCCTGCCTTTCCTTTGGACAAAGATTTATTGATTTTTTGTGTAAACTAAATTCTACTTGAGCGTAACAAAAATTGTTTACGTTTAATTTATAAACTTTTTAGCATTAGTAGGTAGACGAGACTAAATTGTTTACTTACTTATAAATCAATCTTTGCATTATATTATAATTTTTCACGTGATCTTATGCATACATGCATCCGGGCATGAAAGTTATTTAAATCATTCATCATTAGAATGATTTTTCAATATGTATCTTAAAAAGTTTTGAAACACAATTGTGTACTTTTCACAAATTTGGACATTTTGGACCAACACGTGCAAACATAAATCAACTTAATGGTCCACTAGGGGGTGATAACTGGTCAAAATTTTACATACAGATGAACGAGTCAAGAGTATCATAAAAACTTTCACCTAGCAAAGTTTTTCAATAATTTACGTTTCTTGCTTTTAGACATTGATTTGAATATATTTTATGAAAGAATATTCTGCACTAATAGTAAAATGTATCCTAATACACGCTAACATTATTTTAATTATTATATAACTACATAATTCTACGCATAGAAGTTCACAGTCTCTGAAGTACTCATAGATGTTGTAATTTATTTTTATTAAAAAAAGTGTAATAACAACAAGGTTTTCTCCATTAGCTGAGATGATTTCCATGTTACGTTATGAATCAACAAAGTTGTGTATGCAACTGTACCATTTGCATGTCAGGGTGAATAACATAAACTATCGATTCAAATTCGTTGCACTGCAAATTGCACCTGATACTAATTAAATTAGACGCGAATTAAAATGCAACAATTTAATTATAAATCTGCCAGTAGTTTCAAAATGCTTGCACACTGTGGTTTAATTATATTAATAGTATCAAAATCAGACAGATATGAATAATATTGTAGAAATAAATTTAAATTAAATTTAGGAATAAATGAATTGGAAATTAAATAAAAATGTAAAGTATAACAAATTTTAATAATTTTTGCCACTTTAATAATGCACTAAAGCGAAATCAAAATAAATGTGTAATTCACTTGTGTTCAACAAACATAGATAATAGTATTTTCTTGTTATTCTTGTCGCTTCAAATTCAATAAACCCGAAAACATATTGATATTCTATCCTCGAAGTCTTAAGGTAAAAGTCCCATATATCAGCATTTCCATTTGATTAGATTTCACTCTCTATTGAACTGGTGACGTAACCACTCTATCCTGGATTACGCTAGACCCACCCTAGGAGAGCAAATATAAAACAAAACTTAGAACCGATCTTGTATATTGGTTCGAAATGAACTAGAAAAGCACTATATCCTATTCGACAAGACAAGTATTGGAATGGCCAAATTCCGGCTTGATTTTGGTTTCTCAGCTTCATTAGAGCCGACAAACGTCGTGTTTTATTACAAGTTCAATCTACATTTTCTCAACGTTCACATCTAAGCAACAAGCACTTAAATAGGTAATTGTTTTCAATTTACAGTCTACGCAAATACACGATGTGTTTGTTAGTTGTAGATTTACTTTTGAACTGTAATGTGTATTCCTAAAGAGAATACAAGACTATACTAAAAATACCAATGGTGCAATTAGAGAGAAACAAATAGGTATATCTATAGCTAAAAATAAATTGTAATCTAACTGAAGTCACACATACACTAACCTAATCGATAATCGCTTGGCGCAAACGCCTTTGAGCTGAAATAACAGATCTGTTTATGTTATCCTGGTAACCGGAAACGAGTTAACGCTTATCGACGCAAAGTCGTATTATTCTCTAAGAAAAATAAAATGTCTTATTCAATATTGATACTATTTACGGTTAGACATATGAGTAATTAATTCCATAGCGGTGATTATGTGCGTATATATGTAACTAATTTAGAAAACAATCGCAATTCTAAAAGATTTAATAAGAAAATATTAAAACCATCATTATTTACGTATAACAATAAAATTCAAATTTTTTACAGTGTATGTAGTGCATACAGATGAGATTATACGAGTTTAGTCTACGGTTACGATATTACGCTGTACTGATGAGACTTGATTTTAATCCTCATTGAAGCACATTTGCAACTCTGCAATCACAGTACACATTTGGGCTAATTAGTACCGCAAACTGTTATTATTTCCATTTTAATTAATGGTTTCGTCTCGATTAATTAATATTGTCCTAATGAAACGAATTTAAAGAATACGTGTAGAAAGTAGCTCTTTGCACTTAAATGCCGATTTAAAAATATATATTATCACATATGATAAACAATTAAACACATATGTTTGTAATAACAATTACAATGATATAATTGTCGAAAATTAGTTTCGCTAATTATGTGTGTAGTGGATTTTATTTCATTATGAAACAAAAGTGAGAAAATATTCATTTGTGAATCTATAAAAGATAACTGTATTTAAAATTAAAGTTCATCCGTGCAAAAATTCTCACGCTTAAATATTCAACCATAAAAACCTCTCATAATGGAACATCTGCTTCCGACATTAAAGAATTTTATTATTAATAGGCTCTTCATCAAATTCATATATTAATTATTATATTACATATACAATATAATAGTTAAAGAAAATTCTATGTACTCTATGAAAGGATGTGGTTTGAGGCATGTTCAGTGCAAATTTCTGATTACTTATATAAAATCTTACATCATCATCTAGGATAGCAAAAACCGCAAACCGTTAAAGACCACAGACGGGTTCTTTGAAATTTTTTAAAACTATGTGCCAGTCGACTAAAACCGGTCAAAAATCGAGCTTTAATTTTAGGTGATCGATCAAATCTGTCATTTTTGAAATATACTTAATTTTTCTTACTTGATTTGTATCACGATAATTTAAGTTTCAAATTCCACTAACATAATAATTCTATTGGATCAACATCTCTATAATGCTTTAAAATAAATATAATATACATAATTAAATAATTAGAAGGCGTAAAAATCATTTAATCTAATTTTGCGCAAAAAGAAACCAGAACATACCATCCACTTTTATACTAAACTGTATATACATAACAAATCTTTCGTATAGCTATCATAAATTCGTTTTGCACCAACGTTAAATCTTTCGATGACCTATCGGCGTATTATATCGCCGTTAAACCGTCAAGATAAAATCAGAAACCGACAATTTACGTACTTACCACGATGTATGACCACGCGGTGAAAACTTTACGGTACTTTAAATTAGTCGAAAACCTAATAATAATGAAGTAATCTTATGACACGTTATTCATATTGTACAGAGTTCTTATGCATCGTATAATTATGTTAATTGGCGACGTGTGCCTATCTGTCGTATACACCTGGGCGATCATCTACGTCTTAAACACAAACGGCGGGTGGCAGCATTCTCAAAGGTCACAGGTCGCCAGCAACACCAGGTCCATCTCTCATGTCATGTTCGCTAACTGGTTGGGGTTGCATTCATAGATAATTATTTGCCCTATTATCGATCCGGCCTGAGCCCTTTTGATCTTCAACCTCTCGCCGTGACACTGATCTCATTATAACTGTACGTATCTAGCCACCATTATAGTTTTACTCCGCCGATATATTTGCAAAATGACTACTAGTATGTATTTTCTTCTGTATATTATATGTGTATATTTGGTATGTATGGATCTCTTGAGGTTTTGATTTCCCACCGAGACAGTTGTACGTTGGGTAAAGGTGGTAGTTATATATGGCAAAAGTAGGTCACTCGTCTCGTCTTGTCTGCAAGTTCATGTTGGGTTAAATGATGGTTAAGCGGAAACACGCCTTAGCCAACCCTATCATTGAAATGCTGTCAGGAATTTTCTGATAATTCTTCTGATATCTGCACTTTAGCAAATGGGTTGGAATAAGCACGCGTATTCGAAATAAACTGTTAGTTCCATTAGCCTAGAACGCAATGAAAGGGAATCAGGAATATAAAGTTAACAATGGTTTCCACATTCTTGCACCAAGTCTAAAACTATTTGCGTCACAAACAAGATAATAACTTGGAAAAAAAAACTATCGGATAATTAAAATATTTTGCTATAATTTGCACTTAGTGGAGAATAAACAATGATGTAAATAACAGAGTCACATTGACTAGACTACATTATTGATTTTCAGTTAAAAATATAAATTTGTAAACACATTTTGTGTGATTCGAAAACCTACCTGAAAATAGAATAAATATGGCTTTGGATCACATCAGCTATAGGATATATATATATATATATATATATATATATATATATATATATATATATATATATATATATATATATATATATATTATATCCTTAAAGAATAATTTATCATATTTCCTGTCCCTTGAGTAATATTACATCCAATATATCTTGTAAAAACAATATATCTTGGGATTTTATGGAAAATAAAATTGCGACTTAATATTTTATAAAATATATACATACATATACCAGCAAAAAACAATTTCTGTGGGCAACCTTGTGTTATAAATATTATTGATAACTTCATCAATATTTCGCTGCGCATTTCGCGCGATAACAGTGTAGTTTGCGCTTTAAGAATATATTCGAATTTCGGACCAGAAGCAATTTTGTACAGCGCAACAAGAATGTACAGACGATAACTACACTTTAGAGAATACTACCTTAGGTACTTCAAACACGGATACAACTAGAAGTATTATTTTTTCCTAAATGACTTTCAACCGTTTTTAGTTAGGAATGTATCTTTAGAAAACTGAATAATGCACCAAATGTACAAATGAGTTTAAAGAAAATGTATGAATTTCGTGAATATTTTGTTTGAGTAGTGAAATCTGTCTTTGTTTAACGTTTTGGAGCGAAAATTAATCATGCAACCGGCGACGAAATTGGAATTCCAACTTGAAAGGAAATAAGTGTCATCGCTTATTTATTTTGTCAATATTTACCGTACGACTCGTCATTAAAGACAGACATCTTCATTTGTTTTTCGAGCATAAATTTAACGTCATTTAAATTCTCTCTCGTGCTGCTGCTGCTGCTGCTGCTGCTGTTACGAGTACAAATATATATGAAGCACGGCACCTGCTGAGTAAATTGATAATCATAAATTCTCGTGATTATAGCGCGAGAATATTCGAAGCGGTGTTAAAACGGTCGCAGAATTACACGAAATGCGCGTATTTGCTATTACTAGCAAACAAACGAATATATGTTTGTACGTGTAAAGGCACCATTCCCCAGATGTCGTCGCGTAAGGTGTAATATACAGTTTGATAACCTATATAACTGTACGTGGGAGCGGCGTCGCATGATCAGACCCGCTTCGAAACAAACACTCTACCTATTTGACTTTGTTATATAATGTAGGAATGTGGTTTTGTTTAAATATGGACGAAAATTAACGACGAGAAACTTAAATAGAATAGATTAAGATTTTACATTAATATAATTAATGTTCATACTCATACAAAATATATTCAGCTCTTATATTTTCCATATGGTATAGTCATTTAGTAAAAAGTCGCGGAACTAAATTTATTCAAACTTAACAAAGAAGAAGAATAAAACCAACAGAAAAAAAAGCAATTGTAAATTAATCATGGACATATTTGAATAATGTACGTCTACAAATTGGGTGACTCCACACCTATTTTGACCGAGGTTGCTAAGGAATCGTGTCGATCGCATCCGCGGCTTGCGGATAAAGTATACTGTCGTACTCCGTGTTGTCTTAAAGAGCGGGCGTCTTCGACCTATTGACACAAAGCGACCGTGCAGACTTCGAGTGCCCAATTACCTTTTATGAAAACGGACCAACGGTACTGTGCAATTCAGATGCGCCATATGGAAATTTCGACATAATAAGTATCACTCGAAATTCTTCGAATACAATAACTTCTTATTTTAGATACATTCTAGACATATTTTAAACAGAGTCTTGGATACTCCTACAAAAACAGCACTTGATTATATTTAGATGTTTGTTTTCAGTTGATTTTGTACAAACAACTTCACAAATAACTGTTATACCAGTTGTGTTTCAAGTCAGGAAATTAATCTAAAAAAATAAATTGGTTTTCGAAATTGAATAATACTTAGGCTAGAAGTGGAAAGATCTTATCGAGATGTTACGATTTTAAGTTATTTATGTAAATCATTGCGAGACATGTGTAGGATCTTTGACGGCCTACAAATCTTCAATTAATTAATTTATTAATGTAGTTCATAAGTATATGCTAGGTATATTAATGCGGT
Organism: Nebria ingens riversi; assembly: GCA_018344505.1. Classification (NCBI taxonomy): domain Eukaryota; kingdom Metazoa; phylum Arthropoda; class Insecta; order Coleoptera; family Carabidae; genus Nebria; species Nebria ingens. The sequence goes on along the minus strand of JADQWA010000287.1, from coordinate 22,839 downwards.
TTGTTTTGATGTAGTCGTTTATCTTGACAACCAAGTAAACTTCACTTGTTTTTCCACTCTTGTTTATTTACATAATTCGTCTATATATTTCTGGAAAATGATCTCTAACCAATAGAACTATATTTTATTTAATAACCGCTTGCATAATGTGTTTTAAAATATATTAATAAGTGCATTGACAATCATAAGACGAAATCATTTTTGATGTTTTTGTAAATATAACAAAAATTATCATTCAGAAAAATATGAATTTATTAAAAGATTTTATATATATAAGTACAGATATTTATTTAGGTGAAGTATGTTTTCGCGTAATAAATTATTTACTCATGTTTTTGAGTAGCTTGCGGTTTTCTACATAATACTTTACCAATTGCTGTAGAGGTGTAGACAGAGAAACAAGTGAGAACATCTTCGCAAGCTCTACTGGAAAGTCCATTAGACTATAAATAGCAATGCGTCTCCCTAGGGATTTCTAGTGTCCAGCTGGAATAAAGATCGTGGAAATAGTAAACCTTTTAGAGCATGGGGTATGTACGTATAAAATGAATTTAGCGACTGTCGCAATGAGAACCCCACGAACAACACAAACACGTATTTTATGTATACACATAAAACAAGTATCAAGCTATAAATAATAATGAAAAAGTTCTAGAACGTGCACACAAAAGGGTCCTTTCTACCCACTAATTTTATTTAATAAATCAACATCACGTATATAGTGTTTACACATCTTGAATATAACTCAATATAAAATTGCGAGCAAAATCATATTTACCAATAACTTCAGAGATAGTTTTCATCTTTAATGGATCTTCAGAAGATGTTAACAATTATGCTCGAACACAATCTGTAAAGTATCTTTACCTCGAATAGATAAATTCACAATTTTGAACGACAGACCTTCTGCAAATTGAAGCGTATTCAACTAAATTGCAACATTGAATCCTCAGTATCAGTGAACAAATTCACATTAATCTTAATTTGTTCCCCGTTATGTCAAAGGCGGTAACAAAGCTGCAATAATTGCAACAAATGAGAACAAAGTCATTTCAGAAAATGTATGCAAGGGATTTGTTTGTTTTGTTACCAATTTATCTTGAGATAGTTGAATACACGACAACTTTAAATTTGCGTGCATAAAATCGTTCTTACATTGCTGCATGCTACTTGTAATTTGTTTAGAGAGAAAACTGGTTTTTTTCCCCGACCAGATTTATTTTATCAAAAATAAACTATTATTTCTATTAATCTAATTTTCTACGAATACGGTAATCTTCTCTAATTGTAACAGACATCAAATCAAGCTTACAGCTTTGAAATGTATCTCTATTTCATCGTACAAAGGTTATATTTACATATATTTATGCCTGGTAAATAAAATGTTCATTTTAAGTACGATGGACATACCGTAATGGTATAAATCATTATTTTAGTTTGTACGAGGTAATCATATGTATAAGTTTGTTTAACATTTGTTAAATGATTAGCAAGTACTTATAAATAAGATGTTTGCATTTTTCGTAAATTTTCTATTTATTACTGAAAGTCATGTTCAACCGTTAATTTTATAATACTAGCTATTTATTTTTATTACACGCTACAACATATTATTTGTGTTTTACTCTAAACATTATAGTTTCATTTTAAATCGTAATAAATAAATATTTTGTTTACTTATACAATGCAAGAACAATTGATTTCAATAAAATTCTTGAACATTGACAGAGGTAAAATGTATGTATTCTAGTAGGCAAACACTCAGCTTTGACGTGAAGGATTCGCTATGCATCGAATGTGTAAACAGAACTGAACTAATAATATATAGATATTTGTATATGATGCCGACATATGTCAAGAGATTTCTTCTCAAATATTCCTTGACTTTAACCATTCATCCTGTGAAGCACCATATAGTATGAGATAGATCCACGGACAATCTATAACATGAAAATGCAAAACTTAATATCAGATTTTACATATCACACATTTACTACGTAATAATGATGGTGCAAAAACGCTCAGTTCTATAGATATTTACGCAAGGATGTTAAATGACCTTGGGCCGCGTTCTCGGTATAGGTGGTCATCACTAACTGCGATCTCCGATTTTTTGTCGCTTTTTTGCACTAGCCAGCTAGCGAAAACCGCAACGACGTCGACTGATAACAAAAGCAAAACAAAGTGCTGATGAACGAACAATAGATATACTTGCACTCATGAATGTTGCCAGTGAGAGGAACGCAAACTTCCCAGCAGACATCTTGATTGGCCTCTGCGCCCTGACCATCATCAATATCAGGTTCTTTTTTACGCTGTCTTCAGCAGCGAACCAATCAGTGTTATAGGCAGCCGTGGAAATCTCTTCACTCTGCAGCGATATCTCATTTCCGTTGTAGCAGTAGATGGATAACTGGAAAAGCATCAACACCAAGTACGACAGCATGTTCAAAAATTTTGGGCTAAATAAAGTCATCTACAAAAACGAATAAGAAGACTTAAATCTAACAATTGTTTATTTGATTACGTATTATTTTAAAAATGGATTGACTTGCATAAGACAATTGAAATAGTTGAAAGCAAAATAGTATAGTGCTTCCTAATATCTGAACAAGAACCATTAAGTTAAATTGATCTTCAACGTTATTTGATAATTCGATTATTTTGACGTGATGTTTCAAACAATTTGACACGCAAATATCTAGGTGTTTACTCATATTCGGATCATTTTTCGGTATTACTTCCCAACCCTCATCCAAGCCCATAGTTGCATTCGTCATCTTGCAAATATTTACACCAATCAACGAATGCTTATCTTGTTCTTCCAACTAGCACAAAAATATGAATCTTTCTTATTCTTCCTTGAAATAAATATGTTCATAACATTTTTACCGCGCCTCTCTGGGCTCGTTCAGTGACAGTCAGTACTGCATTGTTCAATATACTAAACTGCGCATTTAAGTGGACCAACATCCCTGATACTAGAGTATCCAGTACTCCAATAAGAACTCCGAATATTCCCATGCACCAAACTTGATACAAATACGCAATCTGGTAGTTCGGCGTTGGTCGAGTGTCGAACCAGATATATGAATACCATGGCAATGTACGTGCTAAGATTGTCGTAGTTATATTAGTAACGGGGTCGTATTCTGTTTCCATAATTCCAGCATCCAAGCAGGCATATATTACTCTGTTGACGATTATAACACCCGCCATAAACCAGAAAAAGCTTGCCTAAAACTCATAATATACAACAAATTCACAAATTGAAACGCAAATGGATTGATTTGCAGTATTTTTGTAGGTAAACTAAAAATTGCATTTATATTCTATTGAATATAGAATATGTGTATGTACATACATACCTGGATATTCGATACAGTAATAGCTCGTTCAATAATATATATCTCTTTTTGACCTCCTCTATTCAAATCTGGAATAAAAACTCCTTCTTCGAACGTCATTAAATATTTTTTGATTTTTGCTTTATTCAATAAAAATATTGCTCCTTTCAGACAACCTGCAAAATATTAATATAACCCAAACAAAAGTGTTTGTAAGCGAACTTAAGAATGTTGTGCGCATGTTCATCTTTCTAATTGTTGCAATGAAAATTATATATTAAATGTTACCCATAAAATGTGATATCCAGTAAGATCCTATAAATGTAACTCTATCCAAATCCTTGCGATTATCTATAATCGCTAGTAACTCAAAAATTGTAAAAGCCAAAAACGAAACCACTACAAACGCAATTGCATAGAGATTGTACAACATTCGTAAAATAGGATTTGGTATTTGAAAAATATTTATACCAACTATTCGCAAGGCTGTCAAATGAAATGAAAAATACATTTTCGGAGCTTTCTTCGCCATGTTGCAATGTCTTGTACGATTGTGCGTATTTTTTGAAAGTATCAGTTTTTATAGCTAGGGTTCTGTTAATACTTTATAAGGAGCAGTAGTTTCCAAACTTTTTACAAACATGTTTCAACAAAAAAAAAACTTTCTGTTAACTTTAGAATGTTGTTCAAGTTTTATGAAAACTGACATAAGTATACAAACATTATTCTACTCTAAAATTTTTAAAAAACTTCAGAATATTTATACAAAAAGAAACATTTAAATGCTATTATAGAGGAAACCGGGTAAGTTTTTTTTCACTAAAGCAAATGTGGTTTTTAAAAAAACTAAAACACAATTACAAATAATAATAACAGTAACTCACAAATAAATGAGTGTGTATTTTAGTAGTTTTACTTTTAGTCGGGTGAATTGTAAACAGTAATATTCAATATACGCCCTTTCAATAATAGCAAGTGTACGCAAACGATTATCATTTATAGATTGCATATTTTCTTTTGCCAGATAAATTGAAACAGTTGTTTATTCATGTGTTAAGCTTCACACATCTTAAACTCAAGACAGGGGAAAAAATATCGCTTGTTTGGAAACATATAAGTAGACACAAAAACTTGTGCCAGTTTTACAAGTGTAATTTGTAAGTTACCTTGACGAACGGCCGCTGTATCTTCACATATAGGTATAATTTCTGAAAAATATATAACGACCCGTGATTTGTGTATTTCTGTATGTAGGTAACTACTTTTAAATTACTGGTTTCTATTGTACCGCCCGACGCCAACTTCCAACTTATTCGTAATTTTGCTGTTGTTTAATAACTTCAAGTCACACAGTTAAATATTAACTTTTAAAAGGCATGGAAAGGATGTCGGCTAATATTCGTGATTCCGCAGCATAATAAACAATTATTATAACTATTAGGGTTTCTACAGAAATGTAAACATTTTTCCTTTTTTGTTTTTATAAATAAATTTGGAATTCAATCTGGAATTATTTTTTATTACGAAATACAGTAGATACTTTTTTTGTATAAATCGGAATATGTAACTCCATACTAGAATTTTAAAGAGCTCATTTCAATTTTAGCGAAATTTATATTCCGAATTTCATCCTCTGCTATTTTTGTATTAGAAATTTAATTCACAATAAACCACTACACTTATTTTTTTCAAAAATAAAAGTAAATATTCAAATTTATTCATCGGTAATATATGGTATTTTATACGAATATAACCATGTGATGGTTTTCCTTTTTATTAATTTAAAACGAAAATTTTAAAAAAATTGACATTAATTTATTAGGTATTTTAATTCTAAAAAGTACCGTATTTCTTCTTTTTCAACACATAAAATTTAGAATTCATTATAAATTTTATTACCTCGCGTTTATTCAACCTAAATGTTAAAATATACTTACGCACAGAATCTAATAAAAACCACATTATTATTAGACACTACTTGTTGTTTAAATTTCGGTAATTAATTTAGTAAACAAACAGAAACATATAAAGAATTAATTAATATTTATATGGGATATTTTATAACATTAAGCACACGCTCCTTTTGTTGTATGCTTATAATAATTTACTAGTTCTCAAGTATACGATGAGGTCAAAGATCGTTAGTAACGGATGACCAACATATTTCGTAACAATAAACATCAAGTATGTTGCAGGAAGACGCCCTAGTGCGTCATCAAATAGGAAATACCTTCTAGGCGCGTTACTAACTTAAATTCACAACCAAAGTTTGTCGAGTTGCAAAGTGTCTCGATAATAGTGCTCGTATTACTGTTTGATGGCCCACTGCGCAAGTAGTAAACCTTAGATTCACAACGTTCAATTGTGCCTTCAACAATGTGACAAAATGTATCAAACTATTTGGGATTGTAAAATATTTTACGTGCACGTAAAATTCCACGACGCGAGAATGTTGGCACTGAAATGGAAAATTGTTGCTTTATTCAAATTCTTGTTTAAATTAAATCGATTTAAACTATAGGAGAACTTGCTTTCTTGAAATTAAATTACATTCTTTGTAAAGTAATATTATTTTCGTCGTACCATAAATACGTTCGTCCAACCTGTAATTTTGTTTTTTAACAAATTTAAGCTGTTTGACAAGCAAATTTTCATATAAAAGGACCACTTCCTTTTATATATAAAATATTTTGTAGAATTTATTCATACGGTGACCGTAACTTGAACAAATACAATTTATATTTCAAATGTATTTTATGTATTTTCTCTTCTACCTGTCTACACCATTGGAATATGTCAATAAGTTAATTAATAATTATAAATTTGTTTCCCTGTAAGACAGTAGTATTGTCTAACAGTAACCATACGTGTTAGATATTTTGTTATACATGCTTCATTGCAATGACGAGATATTAACTGCACAATGATGCCGTTTAAGTGCATGTGTGTACCGTACACACTAATGACCAAAATACACACATATATCGCGGAAAATTTACGGTAAACAATCGTTTTTTCCCAAACCAACTTATACTGTTATTAATATTGCTTCATTAGTGGTTGATAAAGCTATTTTCTTAATTAATCACATCTCTGACAGTATATAACTCGATCAATTAATAGTTTTGAGATTAATATACGATCAAACTCAACAAATGTTTCTAATAATATTTATTAAAATTTAATTTTGAAACTTGAACTTATGACAGTAATCTGCATATTCTATTCACGTAAATGTGCAATAAGTAATGTTTTCAAATTAGAAAAGTACTTTTTTGTTTTCTCAATTAAAAATATACTTCTACAGAAGTGGTACATGAGACTGGAGAAAAGGAGAATCGGAGTTGGAAAGCAATGATGAAACTGTTCATCAGAACTATTCTATAGTCCGTGAAACTTCGTGGCGAAGGTAGGAAGATAGGTAGGTAGATATTCGTATTCATTAAGCGAAATGGCATGGAACATAAGTATAACTAGGGTATATACATATATGTATATATCTTCGTGCAACTTCTATGTGACTACCTCGTCTGGTGAGTAACAAAGGGCAGGACAAGAATAGTATTCCTGCAGCCTGCCGGCGCTGCTGTAACAACCACGTGTAACTTGTCCATTCCCTTTGATTTTCGCGTCGCGCCATTACCTTCCAGCATCCACTCAGTAATCGAATCTCTGTTCCCGACGGCCTACAAAACAATTTATTTCAGCTTTTGAAAAGTAAAACAAAACACCCTATTACCATACTGACCACAACCACAATATTTTAATTGGATTTATGGAAAAGTACCAATAGTTATACTAGATTTTTTAAAACATTCTTTTAACGCAAAGCAATTATTTATTTAGAAGAATTAAAAAAAAAAAACTAATGAAATTACACGTATGGTAATAGTCATTTTTGCTTACCCTTACTTAAATTCAAGTAAGGCAAATACAATTTTAAAAAAATTACTAAAAATAGATTTAGTAACAGCATTTCAAATAATTATAGTAATTATTTATTTTCAAAACTTTTGAGAAGACGAAATTTGCACAGTGTATGTACAAGAATTTCCTCCACTTGCCGTGATGAATCTGCACTATATATTTATAATATTTTTTAATGTTTGCACGCCCGCGTCCTTGAATACACGCCAGCTACATGATTATTAAGTCAAAATAATTATTATAAATGCATTTTAAATAAAATATGTTGATTTCTAGCCAGGCCAGTAAAATCAATAATCATTATTCATTTCCTTGTTGACAGGAATAAAAATTTAAGATTAATTATAGAGATATCAACCCGCTAATAAACATAGTATAATTTTAAATTGACAAATCATTAACAATCAATCAATCAATAAATATATATTTTTTTAGTTACACCAATATAATTTCTTAATTAAATAAAATCGTCAAGCAATAATAAATTTACCATATAAAGTCAGTGGCGCATCAAATCAAAGTACTGACTGGGGGAATCATAATTTTTCATAAATCATCTATTTTCTCCGTATAATTTTTTTTGGTATCTATGGTCGCCATCAACTGCAGATGAATTAATTCTTAAAACAATTTTATTTAAAAAATGTTTAATTTATCGATCTGCGCATGGAATTGAAATGAGAATAATATAATCTTTTATATTTGTGACGTGAAAATTCTTTCGTATTAAACTTCCATTTAGCAATGCGATCAACTGAACGCACGCGCTCCATCAATCACTTGCACAGCTTGTTATGATAGTACGTAAAAATATTGAAGAAAATTAAGTCGACAATAGTAAAAATTTGCCAGCAATAAGTTTGAAGCATTATAATTGTTATGTAGGAAATCGTTTTCAAAAGTATTGGTGTACTACTAACATCAAATTTGTAAGTTAATTTAGTAAAATTGTTTTATTCAAATGTTATCAAACCGCCTCGATTAAGAAAATTTCAATTGGGAAATAATTGATTTTCCAGTTTCAATCTGTATGTAGTATTTCAAACATTGCGTGTAACCCTAAGATGGTCTCCACATTTCGTTTAGATTCTACTTATTGTGTTGATTCATAAAAATCCTTAACACGCAGATCGTAAAATTGTTTTTGCTACATGAAAAATATAGATTTTTTTTTTGTTTTAATTTGTTTTCTCAGTTATTCTGAGAACATTCATCGCTTCAAGAAATATGCAGCGATTTTTGTGAGAGAGATATTTAGTTTCAAGAGAAAATTCCGTAATTTTAAGTAACACAAATATTAAAGGGAGATATTATCAAATATTATTCAAGAAACGAAATACTTAAAGTCGAGTTGACAGTTGAGGGTATATGCTAACTAACAAATAACAGGGAGTGTTTGTGTTCCTTTTCCACTCTGTGTACAAAGCTGTCGTTTGTGTGGTATAAGTACATATTTGCAACGAACGTAACAAGTTAGAGATGAAGTCAATGTTCTTGTACTGATGGTGCCGCTGCAGACGTTCCTCTCTATCTCTAGCAGCCCAGCAAGAATAAGATTGGTGCAGTGCAGTGCATGCTATGCAGGCGGCCTTGCCTATTCGGTTCAAGGAACGGTTACGCCGTATTAAACACGTACAGGTTTACTGTTCATTTACCTTCCATTAAATTAACGATCATTTATTTCTGCAACTTCAACCATCATCAGCAGAATCATCAAAAGTATCGAAACTTTTTCACTTTTACTATTTTTGGAATTAAAGTTTGCTTAAGTGATTTTTAATCAACTATATAAAGCAATTGAATTTCATTTATGCAATCAACCATAAAACGTGTGTACCATCTGTCTAATTGCATTAAATACATACCGATCCCATCCACTACTTTTTAAGTATCCACTAAAAACTATTAAAACAGTTAACCAATATTGTAATTATTTGTTCAATAAATATTTTAATATCACATTTTTTATCTACCTTCACGAGAGTTAGCTTAAAATCATCCACAACTGAAATAACTATAATAATTAATGTAACAGCTGGTGTATACCAATGAAATTCCAAATTTACGTCCTTCAGAACAGCTTTACTGCATAAAATAATGGATACTACTAATTATAGCATCATGCAATATCAAAACTATATATGTCGACATAATGATGCTCGCAATTTGCAGGATGATTGTGAAAATGAAACAGAGATATCTATCATAAACTAGAATACTATAATAATTATTACTACCGCTAGTTTAGCATGAGACCTTAACAAAGTTATTTCTAATATCTATTTATATCCTTAACGAAAAGTGTTTAAAGAAACACTTCCTGTATTGTACAAAAGTATTTTTTAAAATCGAAATTACAGTGAAGATATCATGTTCCTGTTCCAACTGTCATGTTAGTAAGGTATGCAGAGTGCAGCTGTTTTTTTGATTAGAACCAGAAAAATAACTTTAAAAGTAATTATTCCATCACCCAGTGAGACAGCAGACACACACACACACAGTACAGTACAGTACAGTACAGTGCAGTGTAATGCAGTGGTGTGCGCACATGAGCGACATTTGCAAACAAAAATTAACTGTACATTACATGGCACAGCGGAACCAGCCAAATGTTTCATCCGGAAATAGTTTTAAAACCTAGCGAAATTACTAACTTTAAACGTATTTACCTGCAAAACCCGTTACCTAACAATTACAGCTAATTATCTTATGTTTCTTTACTTGCATACACACAGACAGCATAAGCGATAACATAATACGTCGTTTTTCAGAGATTCTCGTATGTATATAATAAAACAAAGCCTTTTGTACTGACAATGAGATGAGACTGAGACTGAGACGCACTCAACATGCTCATTATATTAAATGAAATATAATAACACAAATAGATTCATTTAAATTCTAATCGTCAAACGGACAAAAGCACCAACAAACTGCTATATTAATTATTCAATTCATATTAAATCTTTGGTACCTACTCAAATTAATTTTGTTAATTATCTAATGAAATCTACATTGATACACTATCCGAACTGAGGAAGAATTATGTTTGATTCAATTTTTAACAATCCGATCCTGAGAGTGTAATATACGAATTAATTTAGTATTCAATTTTGCTCTGCAATTTAAATGGCATAGACTGATCGCACTCTGGCAGAATATAAATAGTTGGAAGCAAATCTATGTTGAAATGTAAACTGTTTGAATACAAAATGCGTAAATAGCTGTACCTATATATGTATGTTATTCATGAAAGGGCCAACTAAATATGGTATTGCAGAAATCTGTTATAATATTCATATTTATAATAAGATGAAAGGGTATCATTGCCGACTTTCATTAAGTGAACTATATAAACTCAATTCACGTACTCCTTAATAGGATAATATCATACATTTTGTTCAGAAATTGATATATACAAGTAAAACTGGTATTATTCACCGGTTCTATTGAATGTAATGTTCAATATAATTAAAGTGTAATACTCTATGTAACTTCTTTGGAAAGTAATTTAATTTACATAAGTACAAAAACCTTGGTTTTACAAAAGAGAGCAACGGGAAAAAGGTCTTGCTTTGCATTGATCCATTTTAAGAAAAACTATCTGTTTCTTCTTACTTGTTCCTTTTTACTACTATTTTCTACAAGAGGTTTCTTTGTTCTTGGTAACTACGAACTGGTAAAGATGGTTTCGTTTTTAAAAATGCACAAAACCTGCAGAATATTATCTACCATCTTTGGTCACGATTTGAAAACAAAAAACAAGAGCAATGTGTTATTGTTTCGCGGCCCTTCCAGACACACATAAAATCTATTCTCGGATACACTCTGCTGCTAGTGCCAGACGTGCAGCAAATATGTATAACCTCACCACTGCTTCCAGCTCTGCATGTGGTCTCTGTCTCTACTACAACTAATTCCAATTTTTAACTCTACCACGCTCCTGGATATTTCAATGAGTGGACGTATATACATAGGTATGCCTTCCACTACCACCAACATTCATCTATTCAGGTTGCTTACAAGTTTACTTCTTGCGAAAACAAAAACAAATCCGCTAAAGGGACAAACATTTTTTGTTCTCGTAATATATTTTTGATTAAGTATTAACCGAAAAATATAATGAAACAATACTACCGCTACATGATCCTATATTTATATTTTGATTACATAACTACTAGCAAATTTTTATAATAAATATTTTTAAATCTAGTCGGCATGTTATAATAACTTAACATTTATGCAGTGGCACGAAGAGCAGCGCGTACGTGTTCGTACATCCTTTTTTTATTGAACCACGATAAATGCATAGTGCAATTTAGTCATTGTAAATCGGTACGTCAAGGGATTTATGTTCTTTTAATAACGTTGTATCATTTATATTATAGTAGCAATTTAAATGGTTTTATTTTTTTGCATAGTCTAATATTGTTTCTTTTAAACTTAAAAGTGTTGTACGTTTTAAAATTATTATTAGCGTGAAACTTTGGAATATGTATTACTTATTACTGGGGACGGATGTAAAACAGAAAACAACAAATCTGTAAGTCATTTTGGTTTATCTAATAGATGCTAGAAGGAAAACAACCATAAAAGAGGGGAAACATATAATATTCAAAAAATATCAGGTTGAAAAAACGTAAACAGTAATTTATTTTCACAGTAGGACAGCTCGCTTGGCTGGGGTTCAAATGAACATTACACCAGCGAAGTAATATTGTTTTTTCTGATGCGTGCATGTTGATATGTGGTCGCGGGCGCCGGTGTCTGTTCCGTTGATATCTCGCTGTTGGAAGAGAAGAATATTTAGTATGCACTCAGTAGTTAAGTAGCAAAACGCGATCTGAACTCGATTGCTTATTTTATATTCCACATGTAACGCCTGTCGCTTCTATATCTGTGCAGAAAATGCTAGTATGAACGTCGTATCTGTTCTACACTGCTAATTAACTAAGAAAAAATGTGTTGCTACTTTGTTTTTACTCTATTTCTATTTTTTAGCTACATAAACACTGAGTAGACATCTACCCACATATACGGGTAAATGTTTCATTTAGTTTTTTAAGTTCGAATTGTAGTTCAAATAATTTTATTTCATAATCTATATCTACATTTATTCAGCAGCAAAGTATTTTTTTTTTAATGTATCTATGCGTAGATATCTATAATTTTGAATGAGTATTTAATTTAAATAAACTCAGTACTCGAATTTACTACCTATCCTAATTTGAATAACAACCTGAGTCATATATGGGTGGCGTGTCATAAATTGTACGAACCACCGAGACCACGAGGTTCGGCTGCTTCTAAAGTTGTAACGTATGTATGCATTCTTTATATACGATACCATTAAGGTATAATAATGTTTTCTAGGTCTCGGTAATGCCTCCTCTAGGCTATGACATCACCTGGAGGTCAATGTACCAGCAGGTTTATGCTATTGTAGCGGAACACAGTACATACTGTGCAAGGTTGTCTTTCTCTCCTAGTACTTATATTCTTGATACTCATTACCAGAGTACTGTATTCGCAAATGTTTGCTTAACTAAATGAGTATGCTAAGACGTTTGACAAATGTTTGCACCTTTACCGCATTTCTTTAAAGCGCGCACTCTATTGTTGATTATGTCCCTGACATTTGTTGCTTTTAAAGCTCTTTTTTAAACATTGCACATGGTTTGTTTCTCCTAATAGTACAACTCATTCCATTTATTTTACATTGCCACAAGCTAAGTAGAAATTATTTACGAATAAATATTTGGTCAATCGCATTTTTTTTTTTTTAATATTTACCAAACTCATACACTAGTAACCCCATTTTCACATTTCTATAATATTTACATATATTTAGTTCAGTTATATCATCAATCGGTTGAACCGAATATATACAAAAAAAAATTGTTATATAAAAGTAATCATTGATTATATCAGTTCGTTTTTGAGTTGTTAATTATTATGATATTAAAATGAATTTTCAGCGTACTCTATTTTGATTAACGAAATAATATACCATTGAACACATTATCAGTCATTAAATATGAATGAATCACTTTAAAATCATCCATTATAAATATTATTTATTAGGTGCTTTGATGCCGACTATTGGTGTGAAATTTTTAACAAATCGATTTCATACACCATCTATCACATCAGTAACATATGTTCAACAAGTGACAGAAAAATGATTTAATCACACTATGATTTATTCAACGAATTATGTATATATGAACCATGATTTTATCTAATGTATCTACTTCGTACATTTTTCGTCCCATTGATTAAACAAACGTTATATTTTACAGTAATACCCTTGCGAGTTCTATTGTGCTATTGTTGCATTCAACTAAACTAGAGAAAAGAACGTCACAAATTTATTCTTTTATATCTAAAATATAAACATTAAACAAGATGCTTTTTTTAGTAAAATGTGTGCTATTCAATACGTAATAGTTTAGATTTTATTGGCATTTTACCTAAATAGATACAAATATTCTGTAATATGAGAATAATAAATACTTCTGGAATGCCTACTATGTGCAAATTTAGTATTACAGTTATTTATCCATAAATTTATAAAATATTATAAATTTATGGATTCTACGTTATAAAATATTTATAATGACGTTGTTTTTAATCTGATTTAACTTATGGTAGTTATATCAAGCGTATCAGTGCATGAAAATATAAATATTGCTATATTATTTATTAATAATGGAATTTTGCAATATAATTATAAAAAATCCTATATAATTAAGTATATTGTTATTGTTCACGGTAATGCTGAAAATTTACTACACATATTAAACTATAGCTTTTCAAACCAATACTATTTGAAATCAAATATAACACTATAACAATATTACCACTAGAGGAATTTAGTAGAAAAAAAATTATAAATTGTCATCGCATAGAAAGTGCTCTGGCATAACATGTCACAAAAAATGATATTACAATTCTATTTTCTAAATTTAAAAGTTAGATCTTCAGCCGACTAGGTAAAAACTTTTTATGATATTACTATTCTTTAAAATTAACATTTTGATAAAAAGTTACTATTTCTGCATAATATATAATTGACGCGTGGAATAATGAAAGGCATCACGGAGATGTTCAAAGCATCACTTTATAGTGGAACCTCCATAGATATTATGCGAAATTGAAAGTTACTTAAACTAAATATATCCGTGACGAACCAGAATATATCTTAAGGCCATAACTATTAAGTAATTTCCGATAATTTTAGTGCTTGATGTCTAGCGTGGAACAAGCAAAAAATTAATGTACGTATATTAAACACGCATCAGATACGGTCTTTTTTTAAATTTCCATTTTCTATATATGTAATTTGAGCACGTTTACGAATGATAATTGTAATTGTACGTAATCATAATTAAACCATTCGAACCGTTAATTGTTCAATCACAGAATTTACGGTGAGTTCCAGAACACGGTCGGTTTATAATGGGAGTACTTAGGTGGAATCGTAAGCTTGGTATTAACGCTAATGATTCATCTAGTACTTCAATATTATTGCTTTGTGAAATGTCAAATTGGAATTTATAGAGAAATTAACACTCAATAGAAGCATGCTATACTTTGAAGATTAGAAGCAAAATCTATATTAAAATTATTTATTGGGAAATTTCTATTGGTCTTTATAGTTTGACTATAATAGTTGTTGGACTATACTGATTAAATTTATCAATATACACAAATTATCCATTATCCCGTAGGCCTTTCTCTCTCTAGATGGCTTAAGAAACTATAGGCAAAGTAATTACATCAGATCAAAGTATTATTGAAAAGGACACACAAGGTAGTTTCTTGTTGAGGTGAAATTGAACTGAAGTGACTTATAAGATAACATGTGTGTAAATAAAAATACGTACTGCAATATATTTATTACAAAATTAATATTAAACATTCAAAACAATATAACCTTAAATATACCATAAATTATTTCTTCGATTTTTTTGATTTCTTGTCGGATGATTTACCTGACTTTTTATCTTTTTTGCCTTTCTTACCTTTCTTGTCCTTCTTCGGTTTCGGCGGATCATTAATATCTCGTATTATTTGCTTTTGTATCTCTACCTCATCCCTATTTTCTTTTATTTTATTTCTCGAATTCAGTTGTATACCTACCAAAAATAGCTTCGATTTAAATGCTCAAAAAAACACATTTTCTTATTTGGAGCATATCCTACCTGTAAACCATGTGGTTAAGAATTCATATCTCTCATTCGTATTCGCATTCAAGTCGTCCAATTCGCTCAAAAATTGGTCTCGATATTCCTCAAATGTTTCTATCGCAGTGTTGATATCTGTTAGAAATATGCTTTCCTCATCTGGTTTTTCTATTTCTCTATTAAATAACCATAAAAAAAGTGTGAGTGTGAGTATGTTTATCAAAAATATATTACATTATATGTTACACAATGACTAAGAAGTATGTAATCATTAACATAATTGCAATTCAAAAGATGGCATGTTTTAGTGTTTGTGTGATTGCTATCGTATTTTGGTGAGAAATTCGTTGGAAAACAGTTATATTTACCCAAACGGAAGCATTAGTTCGTTAAACTGTGCTATAGATGGCGGTATAAGCATTTTACGAATAGCTTCAGGTGATACATGAAACACTATTTCAGCTGATAGATTCTCATTATAGCATTCTGGACAATATATATATGAGCCTGGATCCAAGTCTGGTGGTGGTTCTGTAGATACTTTAAAATGTTGGGATAGATGATATTGCAATCTTTCAATTTCAACTGGAGGCCATCGTATAGCAAATCTATCCATAAATTCTTGCCTAGTTTGGAAATTATTTGATATAAAGCAAACAACTGTAGTAAACATAGAAGCATCTATGAATAATAAAAATATATACTTTAGTGCCTTTCCTGCGACGTATCTTTGCGGATCATTAAAAATCTGCCTTTTCAATTCTTGTTGCACTTCAATATCGCTTTGGTCAATAAAAACATTTACATTTTTCGTTGATTCAAAAACGCTTTCCAGGGTCCAAAATGGTTTTTCATTTTCTGGTATAATCGATATGCTCTTTTTAATTTTTAAACTGGAGCCAGATTTTTTTGACTTAGATGACGCACTGAAACTAAACAGAACTAAAAGTTTTGTTTTGGTGTTTTATTCATTATACCTTTTCTTTATTGATTCGTTACTGAGTTGTTCCGACGCAGGAAATAATTCAGGTTCAATGTAATCCCGGGTTTTTAATTTTTCTACTACAGTCCACTCTCTGGTCGTCAGCGGCCATGTTTCTTTTAAAACATAAGCTTGTATAATATAATCCGTATGCTCATTTGGAGTGACGGTGAATCGTTGTTTTAAAGTTACTTTTAAATTATGTAAGCGTTGCATTTCTGGTACGTATTCTTCTTCGAATTCATTAACTTCAAAATGTGATGATTCTGAATAATAATTTCCCATAGATAAATTTAATGAAGGCATGACTTCTAATTCATGTTTAAGTATTAAGGCGGGGACGACTATTTGTGTTTTTCCATAAACTTCGTGTATAAGTTCACCGGTTTTCTTTAAAAATTGTAACAATATTTCAACATTTTTCGAACTGACGTTCAAGCGAAATGTGACCACACTCAACTCTCGAACGCGAACTATGCATTGGCATATCAAATTGAATTGATTTGGCCTATAATTGGCTCGTAATTCTAGAGTGGCGATCACACTGGCTTCAATAGTAACTGGAAGTGCGTTGTAGATTTTCTCGATAATAATGCACAAACGCCAATGAAGTAAATCCAATGGTTCGTCATTCGTCCATCCGTATACAACTACAGTGTATCCATTTTTGTTTTGGTTGTATTTAGCGACTAGCGCGTTATAAGTATGTCTATCTATCTCCACACCAGTATCATTATCGAATATACGCAACAAGTAAACAGGCAGTTTACAAAATAAATATGCCCAAATAAAAATACCATATGGTGCATCTGAGCTGAATTTTTGAGTAGTTATAGCACACCATGAATTTGCCTTAACGTTAGCGATATCACCAGTAATTTCTACGATTTGCACTACAGTAGATAGATCTTTGTAAAATGGATAATACTGTGCAATGTAATCCAATCTTTGATTATGTATCATATTTCGAAACAAATCAAATATTGTATCAGGTCTTGTTTTTGCTGCGAAAGTATTATTATATACTTTTTTCAAACTATCCACTATCACCAATTGTACCTTATTCTGTGGATTATGCAATGCCTTCAACTTTTTCATGTAAATCATTTTGAAATACGCTTGAATAATTATTGCAGATTTTTCTTTCAAAGCGATTCCTTCCAAATCCTCACAAATGCATTCACACTCATCTTCTTCTATAGGATAGTCTTTAAGTGGGAAAGATCTTCCAAGTCGGAAATTTGAATCCAGCATAATAACTCTAAAAGCTCGTGATATAGCATCCCATAGTTCTTGTGGGTTTGAATCTTCTAAAATTTTTATCAACTCCTCCAAAAACGTATCATGAATCATGGCATTATAAATCTTACTAAAATTTACATTAGGTTTATATGATCTATAAAATGCCAAAAGATAAGTTTTATAATCTGGAGTTCCAAAATAACGAATTAAATTCCCAAACGCTGAACATAGGTCGTAACAATATTTGGTCAGCATTTCTGATTCCGAAGTCATTGAATTCAAAATTTCTTCCTGTGTTCCTACTGTTATATCACTATCACACATTATATTCAAAACATACTGCTTATCATTGTTCAAAAATATTTTTTGGACATGTCTACCTCTATCTAGTTCCACTAAAAGAGTTTGCGTTCCATAAGTTCGAATAATTGCATTTAATTCTCCAACTTGTCTACTTTGCCATTCATAAATTTCAAACACCACATTAGCATCAACTCTTGTATCAACGAAAATCGTATCCGGCATAATAATAGTATCTGATGATTGGCAAGTACAACCGGGGTCGCATTTCTGCAACTTACACTGCAGTTTATTCGGAATCATTTTCGGCAGCTCTGCCTCTACAGGATTTTTCAAAACAGGCAATGGAAACTCGTTTCCAACGTAAGTAAGAGTTATCAAAGTTTGTTTGTAGTCAACGCTGTCCAAGAATAAGTACAATGGTTCATTTCTGGCAGCCAGTAAATGATTTGACCAGTAAATATTTTTGATAGGATTTGCTGCTGTTGCATCTGGTACTTTGGCTAATTTAGATTTCTTGTCGTCTTTCTTGCCTGCTTTCTTTGACTTAGAATCTGCGCTTGCTGCTTGGAATTTTAAATCCGAAATAATGATATTTGATTTGAAACTTGACGGTTTGAAATAAATTGAAATTTGGTGAAGGTGTGGGAATAGTTCTTTAAATATACACCAAACACTTGCATCTACGAATTCGGACAGTTTATCTTTCTTACCACCCTTTTTACCTGTTTCAGAAACAAAAACCATTGTTGCTTAAAGTTATTATTTATGTATATAAAATTAAAAACCTGGTTTTTCAGGTTTTTCCTTTTTCTCTTTTTTTTCTTTTTTCTCTTTTTTTTCCTTGTTGCCCCCCTTTCCTTTCTTATTTTTTTTAGATGATATTGCTTCTTTTTCAGCAATAACTTCTTGAATAATAAATATACTTGTTCGAATCATTTGATCTTGCTCCGAAGGAAAACTATCATTTACCCGATCTTCTGTTTTTCTTCGCAGATTACTAACGATATTTAAACATTTAAAAGTCTTCACTGGTACATGTTTCACCCATAAGCCATGCTTAACTGCCCATTCAATCCAACGAAATTCTTTCCACGCGGAATACTCTACAAAAGCTCATTAGTTATATGGTAAACATTTTAATTAATAGATTGGACAGAGAACTAAAACAAATACTGGCGTAATCTTTGCATTACTCCTAGTGAAATATTTTAAAACAAATAATGAATAAGATAACCCTTAATATGCATTTCATATTTGTCTGCAAAGAGTCTTCAATTGTGATGAATTTAGTTATTAGTGTATTTATTTAATTTCCCATGTTCAAGTACTGATTTTTATAACGACCTTTTGGAGGTTCTGGATATTTGTCGAAAAAAGGAATATCTTTTGTCACTTCTACCAGAAAATCATGTGGGTAACACGGTGTGACATCTTTTATTTTATTTTCATTTTCATATCTTAAACCAAAATAAAAGGAGAAACATTATTTACCTAAAGACTAAAAGAATAGGAAAGAGCATGCTAATTATATACATACTAGAGTGGTACAAAAGCAAAGTATTGTATGTATACATACAATGTAATCAAATAAAAATAATAAAAACGAAAAACAATACGTTTTTTTAAAAAAATCTCTTCCTCTATATACTGCATCATTGATTACCGTTACAGTAACTAGATTTAATTAGATTTTCTGATACCATTATAAAATGCACGAACGAAAGCATTGTTACTACAAACGCGTTAATTTATATGTAGAATGTTTTCGCGCATTTTACAAGAACGTTCGGGTATTCACGATCGCATCAGCTCCCATAGCACGTCTAATTTAATTTAAAACCCCCTCCCCCACAAGCATAACTAAATATCACGCATATATAAGTTTTAAGCTCGAGAAAAATCAATTGAATTCACTTTAGCATTGTTTCACCTTCTACGTCAAAGTAGTAGAAAACAAGCTTAGTTATGCATGTAGCTATAGTTGAAGCTAATCTATTTTCCGTGCTTTAAAAGTTGCACTTGTGTGAGATACTATGTCAATAAAGTTTACCTCAGATCCTTGCAGGAAACGATTAAATGAAACAAGCTTGTAGGTTTTTCCGCGGTTGATTTGCCGCTTTTGGAAGTTTTCGAAGTCTTGCCAGACTTTGAGCTTTTCTTTGAACTTTTCGAAGCTTTTTTTGATCCACTCTTTTCTTTCTTTGTACTTGAATCAGACTGTCCTTTTGTACTGGAACACCGCGACGGATCATGAATTTGCCAGTATTCTTCTTGGATTTTCTCTTGCATTATCACATCGTTCCATGTGTATGTGTCAGTATATTTCGTAAATATTTCCCAAACATCCATATCGTTCAATGCTTTTCAAAAAAACAATTAAACCTATTTTTATATAAAATATACAAAACTCCAAATTGACTGATTCAATCAAATATTTATTGGTATATTATTATTAAGCAGCTTTAGATATTCAAAATTGAGCAGATGGTTTTGCCTTAATAACAATTTTATTATTTATTGTAAAACGTATTTCTTTTCAAATGCATAGAACATTTTCTGTACTTGATAAATGTTTAATAACAAGTTTGTGTATCTATGTGCGATAGCACACATTTTAATTTTTCAGTAAAGAGAATTCTGGTGAATGTTGTATTTGCATTTACGCTGAATCTACATTTTTCTACTAAGTAGATACTTACAAACAGCATTTTATATTTAGTTTAAAGTAAATATTAATCTAGCAGAAAAATGAAAAAAGTTAATTATTTTAATGAAATTATGATGAGACACTGTCAGTACAGAATTACAAAAATTGTAATAATACGTAGATTGTTATTGCATTTAGAAATATATCTAGTAGAAAAACCTACTTATATAGTTTCAAATGATATGAAATATTTTGGAATTTGCCATTAAAGCTCTAAATGAATGTTAAAATTTACCGGTTGTTCGTATTTTCTGACTAAACCATCCCGTAAGACATGTAATAATATCAAAATCCACCAAGTCTTCCTCATCCGTCCATGTGAGACTAGCAATTTTCAGCAAAGCTTTTGATAAGATCATCGGCCACATCTCGGCTTCATACTCATTACTAGAACATGAAACTGGAAGCAAAGACCGCCCAGTCTCATCTAACGCGTATTTATCATCTACAATAACTTTTCTCCAGCATCCCATCCAGTAAATTCGAACAACATACTTTCCTAAAGAAACACCCCAGAAGAAACGCCTTTATATAATTTGGACACTCGATTTAGACATTTCTGTCATATAATTTTAAACGGGTTTGAAAATGTAGTAATTTTCGAAATTACATGAAACGAAAGTGTATGCCATTGAAGTTATATAAAAGAAAATGAAAATTAATGAATTTTCCGAGTGACCGTTATTTGCCGGTAATCTTTTCATTACTCTCGTTATTAATACGGTAGTGCGTCTCTGTCGTCATGCTCGCTGACTCAGTCGCTTGCTTTTCGGCGGGTAACTGTTATACTTTGTCATTTTTAATTTAAACGAATTGAGTATTCAGATAAAGTTGGTCACCGTTACTTATTCTGAGACTGTCTGACATTCGCTAATCATTCCGTTTCGTCATGTTTGCAAACAAACAAAAATAGCTTCTCTCTAAATAATAATATGAATAATTGAAAATAAACTGTTCTTTTTGTAATGATATATAATTTCGAGAACAGCAGCCATATGATTTGACACCATTTGAGATTTAACACACTAAGAAATGCTTTCAGCATATGCTCGATTAATTATTAAGCATTAATCAAATAGGTAATAACTGTGAGGTCATTTTTCAAAAATAACTATTGGTCATTGGAATAACATTTTTGACTCTATTAAATATGTATATTTAAATTTATTGTTATGAAATTAGCATTCATGCATTTATATATTTCAACTTTGTACAGCTACAGAAAAATATATTAAAATACAATAAGAAAAAAACAACAACACACAACCAGTTGCTTTAAATTAAAACTGATAACTCTTAAGCAACAACCAGTCGTTATGAATTTGCTTAGCTTTTACAGCGTTCACTATTATTACCGTCGTGTTCTGATTAAGATTCCAGCACTAAGTTACACAGATTAAAGTAGTCGTTTGTTAAAGAAATTCGTACCAGTTGATGAAGAATACATTTAATTATTCATCCGTTGCGTTAGGCAAAGCAGTAGAACTGTGTATAGCAACCGCCACTGAGCCAACCAGCACGACGAATTAATCAGTACATTTCAGTAATATAATCTCGAATGTTTACTTCTTTTCGTAATGCCGAAAGCTATTGGTGCATTAATAATATGACCAGTACCGCTAACGTGATTTAAATGCAACATATTTTACCCAAATGAGCATTACTTAAAACTAATAAAAGATGATGAAAATTAATATTTATGATGCATTTCTAAATCGGTTAAAAATTCTACGATATGCAATATTTATGAATGGTTATTTATATCAACATATTAAAATAACTTTTTTATACTTTTTACCTATTAATAATAGTAGTTAATTGTTAATATATATTATTTATTTTGTTAAGAGTAATTACGTGAATGCATTGCACCGAAACACTATCTGGGGTTGTTAAACATAAGTACTCTCATAATTTACAATTAATTTCATAAAGTGTCATATTTTATACCCTAAATAGCAGTTAAATTACGATTTACACTCCTGAGTCGACTGGAAGATGATTATTTAGCATTGCACAAGCTGCGAAAGCTTTAGCTATATAAAATTTACTAATAGTTAAACACACTAATTTCGTTTACAATAACAAAATACAATTTACTATTTAGCGACTCCTAAATGTAAAGTAGCGAAACAGATTTAA